>PVHX01024510.1:0-23944 GCA_004024805.1 Geosciurus inauris
CTCTCCATGCAGGGTGGGGTAGCTGAGATCTAGCTAGAACCATTTCCAGTATACTCTTCCCTGGGGCCATTTTAGAATCTAGTCTGTTCCAGCTGGACTCCGACTGACAATGCAGATCAGCTTTCCCTTTGGGGTGGGCAGAGGGAGGAGTCAGCTTTGGGTTTCTACCCGGGTACATTCTGTCCATCTGTCTGATATACAGTCAACAAGTCAATAAGAAATGAGTAAGAATCTCCGGCACTGCCCCAGCCCAGTGGCCCAAGAAGGCTAGGCTGCAGCTCCTGTTGCAGCTCCGTGGAGCTAGGGATACCCTGGCTGGGAGGTGGCACAGCACCACCCCCTCTGCACCCTGCTCCCCCTGGCTTTTGAAAGCTTCTTGATCTTCTGATAGCCCAATAATCCAGCCTGGGCCTGAGAGTCTCCCAGATGAGGCTACCAGGCAAGATGCCAGTTCTAAGGGAATGAGTCATCTTCCCTTGTCCCAAGAGGTCATGAGACCAGGGAACAAGACTCTCAGGTTCCAAGGATCTACTCAGGCCACTAGGAAGTTGTGGTGTTGTTGGGAACTGTGTGTTTAGTTGGCAAAGACCCTTCCAGCATTATAGTGTACTGGGCTGAGTCTCTTCTTTGCCTACTTACTCTTGCTATCGAATGTTCCTGATGGTTTTGGTTTTTTTGTTTGTTTGTTTTTGCTGTGTTAGGGATGGAACCCAGGGCCTTGCACATGCTAGGCAAGCACTCTGTCTCTGAGCTACAGCCCTAGCTCTCTACCTCCCCACCGTCCCCACTTCTGTGTCTAAAAGTCCGGCAGTCTTTCACCCAGCAGCTGAGAAGAAAAACATGGGTGACTGGGTCATATCTAAAGGTTCTCAAACACTTTGTAGAGGCAGTATGGCATCATCAAAAGATTCTGGGTCTTGCTAGCCACCACACATTCTCATCCTGCCTTTACCTTTACAAAACGGTATGACCTCATTTAGGTTGCGTGTCCTTGCTAGGTCTCATTTTTTATAATCAGAAAAATGGGCACAATAATAATAATACTTTTCTGTCATAAGGATCTAAAACATGTTCAAGGACTCTGTAAAAGCCTGTGTGGGGTGAATCAACTGCATGAATGAGACCTAGGCCCAGTGCCAGGAGAGGAGGAAGTGATAGAGATGGAAGAGTTAGCGGTACAGCCTGGTCTCTAGCCCATTTCCTCAAGGAGAGAACTTTGGGTTATGGTAGGACTCTGTTAGGGTGGTGCATTCAGGAAACTCTTGTGGAGGAGTCAGAGAGAGAAGAGCCAGGGGAAGGAATGCTGACAGACAGGAGTCCCTGAGGCAGGGCTGTGGCCACTTCAAGCTCTTTTGCTGCTGTCCTCTGGGTCTTAGGAGACATCTATGTTGCTTGCTTCTCTTCTTTTATGTCTACTCCTTCTCCTGGAGGGGCATTCTGGGAGGCAGTAGTTAGCGGTTTATGTGCACTGGACTGTGGCCAGGAGGCTGACTGCCGCCTTTCCCCAGACCCTGGCTTGGGTGCTGCAGGGGAGAGCACCCCTGGCCCACAACTGGACCCGACCCATGCCCGTTAGTTTCTGCTTACTGGGCACGACAGAAACACAGGGTGTGGTGCAAGGAGGTCTTCTCTCTGTCATTATTATGTACCATTATTCCCATAACAATCTATCATTAACAAGTTGATGAATAGGCTCTTAAGAACTTTGGCCTGGAGGAAGTGACCAAGATGGGGCAGATGAGAACCCAGGAGAGCCATCTTCCAGCACCTGGCCTAAGCTCAGTCTCCCAACCCTGTCCAAAGGAAATGTAAGGAGAGGGAAGGAATAACAGTTTCTGGGGCTTATTCTACACCTTTCACAAATGTTCTGTAGCTTATTCATCACAACATCCCCATGAGATGAGAAGAAATTAATCGTTCTATTTGACAGATGAGGAGGTGGAAGTAGGTAAAGGGCATGATCTAGACAGGGGGGTCATGGAGCGAGAGTGTGGGGGAGACGGAGGTTTGCACCCCACTGGGCAGAGCTCTGATCTTCACATAGTGCTCTTAGGCAGAAAAGGGAAAGAAGCCTTTTCCCTCCACATCCCTCTTCAGTTCAGTGTCCAGAGAGAAGTCCATTCTCTTGGGATGGGGGTAGAGGAGACAGAACCTGTAAGGAGAAAGCTATGAGGCCCTAGCAGACTGACTACACCAAGGCCTCAAGGGTCATTGGGTTGAGCACCTGCCAGCGAGAGGACGGCAGGCAGTGACATCCTCAGATCGCTGTGGGGCCAACGGAGAGGCTTTGATTAATCTCAACCCTGGCCTCTCCCCAGTTCGCACTGGCAACTCTCTACGTGTCTCCCAGCAGCAGAGGGTAAAAGTCAGAGAAGGTGGGCCGTCCAGGCAGTGGACAGCTGTGGACAGCCTCTCTAAGGCCTGCACAGAGAAATCTGTCAATGGGGGAGGAACCCGACACCGGCTTGTGGCAGAGGCAGAAGGCCAGAGCTCTCGCGGCCTGGGAAACGTCCAGCAGCTGTCTGACGCCCACTGTGCAATCGGTGCGCAACGCGCCTGCTGAGCAAACCCACCCCCTCGCAGTGACCGTTCATCTAGAAGACGCACTTTCCCCTTTCCCCGCCTCCCATCCTCTGTCCAAGGCCTGGGGGGCTGTGATTCCAAGAAGCGGCAGACGGCGGGCCAGAAGGCTTGGACTGTTGGGTAAGCGCCCCCGCTGGCTTCCAGCCCTCCCCGCCCTGCGCGCAGCGCCGGCCGAGTGTGGGGAGCCCCGCCCCCGGGGCCCTGCCCGGGCGGGTGCGCGCGGAGGGGAGGGCCGGCGGGGCAGGAATGCGGGGCGGGCGGCGCAGGAGGCAGCGGCGGAACATGTAAGGGCACATCCCGCGAGCTGCCTCCCAGCGCACAGACAGAGCCCAGGGAGCGAGCGAGTGAGCGGGCCGGCGGGCGGTGAGGCTTACGGACCCGGGCCGCGCAGCGCACCGGGCAGAGGCGCGGCGGAACTGCTCGGTGCGGAGGAACCCAAGCGAGTTGAAGCGAGCAGTAGGCGGCGGCGACAGCACGCAACTGCCCCGGCGGCGGTATCCGGGGGCCGCAGTGTGGACGCAGGTGGGCAGGGCGCCCTGCCAGCCGGTCCCGGGGCCAGAATCCAGTGCTGCAGAGCCGAGAGGGGCGCCGCGCCCGCCGCAGCTTCTAGCGTTCTGGGAACCTCGGAGTGCCCATGACGGCGGCGGCGACAGTGCTCAAGGAGGGCGTGCTGGAGAAGCGCAGCGGCGGGCTGCTGCAGCTGTGGAAGCGCAAGCGCTGCGTGCTCACTGAGCGAGGGCTACAGCTCTTCGAGGCCAAGGGCACCGGTGGCCGGCCCAAGGAGCTCAGCTTTGCCCGCATCAAGGCCGTGGAGTGCGTGGAGAGCACAGGGCGCCACATCTACTTCACACTAGTGACCGAGGGCGGCGGTGAGATCGACTTCCGCTGCCCCCTCGAAGACCCCGGCTGGAACGCTCAGATCACCCTGGGCCTGGTCAAGTTCAAGAACCAGCAGGCCATCCAAACAGTACGGGCCCGGCAGAGTCTGGGGGCCGGGACCCTGGTGTCCTAAACCACCCGGCGTACCATCTTACCGTCTTGCTCCCCACCACCGCGGCGCCCAGAGGTCATGCCAGGTAAGATCTTGGGAGACTGAGCCCTCTTTCTCTCCTCCTCTCCCCGCTTCTCTGTCTGAGAATCAGGGACCAGCACTCAACTGCAAAACCAGACATCCTAGGGAATGTTCCTGAGGCTAACAGAGAATAGGAGCTCAGGAGTCTGAGCTTGGGAGGCCTAGGGGGTCGTGGCCAACCAAGCAGAGTTGGCCTTTCCCCTGCTGTGCCACGCAGGAGGGTCGTGAATGTGATCCAGATATCTGAGAGGGAGCAGGGATAAATGGAATGGGCCTCCCCACAGATAGATAGATTAGCCCTGACTCAGATGAAGGGATATTGGCCTGCACACTCTGTTCAGGGTGCTGTGCCTCTACAGGAAGGCCCCCCCCCCAACACCCCATTCCACAGGGCTCCTGGACTGTGGCTTTTTGGGACCTGGGAAGAACTGAAAAGCAGAGACCCACTCCCCTTCTGCTAGAATGAATGCTTGTCACAGAGTTTGAGCACTGAATTGAGGCAGGAAGGCATATCCTTCAGTTAACAAAGGAACAGACTTCAGGGGTTGGAACCAAACCCAAGGAGTCCCAGCTCCCAAGCTGGGTCCTCAGAGGAGGCCTTGCCTGGCTGGCCTGAGGATTCAGCTACCCTTTCTGGAGGGTGGGTTTTGGGCCTGGGACTGAGTGTTTGGGAGGACAGGAGAGCTGGGGGAAGAGGTAGGCAGGCCAAGGCCAGGCCACTGATGCTCAGGAGATATGCCTACCTGTCTAGCCAAGTACCAGCCAGGCCTGGCTGGGCCAATGGAGGGGAAGTGGGAACCAGGCACTGAGGAGGGTGGCTGGCTGGTGGGTACAGGATGGGGTCATGAGTTGGTATTTGTGATGTCTTAATCCTCCTTGAGCAGTAGGGCAGGGGTTGGAGGGCTGATTTGTGGTCAGAAAGGCTCAGGGGAGGGACCAGGAATAGAACCTAGAAGCCTGGCACTCAGCCCCATGCCCTCTTCCCCAGATACCACTCCCTCCCCGTGAGAACTGGGAGCAGGGTTGAGGAAGGGTTTATACCACTCTTGGCTAACTTCTGTGGTGGAAACTTATATTCCCCCCATCCCCACTCCATCCCCCATAATACCTCAGGTGCCTTGCCCTGCATTTTCTCCATTCAACAAGTTGAGAGTCCCAGGGAGCCTGAGGCCCCAACTAGTGTCATGGCCCCTTTGATCCTTCTGTTAACTACCTCCCACGCTGTTGTGAGGGTTGAACAGAGGGCTGGACCAGAGAGGCTGGGTGTAAGGTAGACCTGCTGTACTTAGAATGGATCTACATTGATCCCTCAGGCCTGGGAGCGGGTGGTCAGGAGGGGGTAGTCTGGAGGGGGAAGCAGATTCCACTGAGCACAGCCTGTGGTTCAAATACAGTCAGCTCTGTACAGAGGAGATCTGCATCTTGGGATTCAACCAACCCAGAATCCAAAATAGCTGGAAAAAAATTGTTATATTGAACATGTACAGACTTTTTTTGAGGGGAGGAGTCAATATTTCCCAAGCAATACAGTATAACAACTATATAACCTTTATAATGTAGTAACTATTACAAGTAACATATATAGGAGGTATGCATAGATCATATGCTAAACCATGCCATTTTGTGTAAAAGACTAGAACATCAGATTTGGGTATCCATCGGGTGCCCTGGAACCACCCCCTGTGAGTAACAAGGGACTGCTGTATTTTTTTCTGCTTGTCTTAGTGTAGAAAAGGATGGGAGGGTCTGGTGCGATATACTCAGCTCCTAGAAGATCCTCTACTCCAGGGTTGCTCCTGTCCTAACTGCTGTTCTTTCTCCGCAGCTTCCTTACCCCCTTTGACTGGTGGAAGCCTGACTGTGCTTCCTGTGGCGAGGCAGATGCCATGGACCTAGGAGGAGGCACTGGAGCTGAAGGAGTGGACAGGGCCAGGGGAGGAGGACAGAAGCCTCCACCAGCCCCGGGGCTGAGGATGAAGATTCAGCTCCTGGATGCTCAGACTGGCAGGACATGCCCAGCTCAGGGTCTTCTAGCCTCACATGTGACATAGGAGAGCTGGCATCAAAGCCCTCCCTACTGTGATCCTGGCTTTGGTTTTGCAGACTGCTGTTAGCCCCTGGCTTTGCCGCATGCCTGAAGGAAAGCAGTCCTCCATGGGGTGCTTGGCCAACTCCACAGGACTCAGGAGGCCAGCTTAGTATCCAGAGAACAAACCACCCTCGAACAGTCTCTGGACTCACCTCGAGGAGGGGGAGCTGCTGGGCCTGAGGCCTACACCTGGGGGTCTCCTGCTGCTTAGGTCCTTTTGGGACCCCCTCCCCTCCAGGCCCTCTTTTGCACACTTCTTCCTCCACCTCTACCCATCTTCACCCCACTGCGGTGCTAGGCCTGGAGGTGGTGGGGGTGCGGTGGGGGTGCGGTGGGGGTTTGGCCATTACCATTTCATGCCTATTTGGAAATGAAGATGTCCCACAAAGGGTAGTAACCACACTGTTTCTGAGTGAATTATTTGCCCACAAAGACCGAGAGCTTGAAGGATCTCTTCCTCCACCCCACTTTCCCAATCCACAGCCCATTCTGAAATCTCTAGCCTGGTAGGGGACATGCCTTAGTGGCTGTAGGAATAAGGGGCCTCAGTGTGACTGAGAGATGTTAGAATGGCCAATTCAGTACCTATAGATGCTTCTTCTATTGAAGGTTAACTTGCCCCTTCCATCCTGGAAGATGGCTCAGATTTCTGGGCAGAACTTAACCCCCTGTCATTTATGCACTCAGGCTGATGCAGCTATACAGTGAGTGTTCCTTACTGGATGGCTTAAAAGGAATAATTTCAACACGGGGGAAACTGAAATGCAGATAGCTGCCCCGAATTATACAGAAATTAATGGCTGGGTCCCCTCACACCAATAGGCTTTCCACAGTATAGCCAGCAGTTTACTCTTCTGCCTTTCCTCCATCTTTTGTCATGTCTGATCTTCCCTGGGGTGGGACAGTGACCTAATCCAGAATCTCTGGAAAGAGCAAGAAGGCTGAGTGACCCCCTTCAACAATGTGAAGTCTTCGCTAACCTCTTTGTGCTTCCAACCTGTTTTGTCTTCCTTCAGATTTCTTCTGCTTTCCAATCAATCAGTTCCCCTGTCCCAGTCCCTCAGTCCTCAGGAGCATCTCGCTCATGTAAGATGTGAACTAAATTTCACAATAGAACATGAATTTACAGTTTACAAAGGAACTTTTACAAATGTCCCACTTTGTATATCATCAAGTTGTACAACCACCCGTGGATAACTTAATTCCATCATGGCCAATAAGCAGCAGCTTCCCTGTCATCCAGATCAGTGCTAAGAAAGAAGGAGGCTGTGCCTCCCTCTATTCAAGTTATGTTAATGGGAAAGGGTGAGCTGCTCCATCTTCCTATAAAGCAGCCATTGCTAAAGCAGAATCCTTGCTCTTTCAATCAAACCCAAGGGTGACTGATGGAGGGGATTAAGGTGTGCAGAAAAGAGTTATCCCAGCCGGGTGCGGTGGCTCACGCCTGTAATCCCAGCACTTAGGGAGGCTGAGACAGTAGAATCGTGAGTTCAAAGCCAGCCTCAGCAATGGCGAGGCGCTAAGCAACTCAGTGAGACCCTGTCTCTACATAAAACACAAAATAGGGCTGGGGATGTGGCTCAGTGGTCAGGGTCCCCTGAGTTCAATCCCCAGTACCAAAAAAAAAAAGTTATCCCGGCCTTCAGCAAGGGGAGTGTTTGTGGAGGTTTGGGATAACTAGACAATTACTCAGCAAACCAAATGCTCCTAATGGGACAGGCACTCTGCTCTGCACTGAGGATGCAGAAGCATAAAGGAACCATCCAATCCCTGTTGCCAGGAGCCAAAGCCTAACTGGTACCAATGGAGCTGGCCATGGGGAGCCAAGAGGGCAGGCACCTGGTTATGTGTCCTCTGTCTCTCACTGTGTTGGCCTTAGCAGAGCTGGGAAGGATTATTCTGGGAGCTTGGCTGCAAAGGGCAGTAAGAGGCACAGCTAGTGTGGGGTGTCAGGGCAGAGGGCAAGTGGAGGGTGGAGGGGAGGCAGGCTCCACTTTCTGGCACTCCCTACTTTTTGGGAACACTTTGCCCTGCCGGTTCCAAGTAATGCTTTGGTTCTTGCTCAAAGCAGCTTCAGTTTCTCCTTGACTAGGAGAGAGAGTCCCAGGGCCTCCGAAATGCATTGCTATGAGACCTTCCATAGATCTTGGAATGCAGTTAACTCCCAGGACACAACAGTATAGGCTGTGGTGGTTGTGATGAGTGGTCATTTAGCATCATTTTGAGAACAGGGGCTCCTCGAGGGTTCTAAAAGCCCTGAGAGCGCAGAGGCTTGGAGTTCCCAAGCCAGGTTTTAAAAATAAGAATCATGACCCCTTTGGGGAATCTTTGCCTCTCTGATAGGGAAGGGGGCACCTTACTTCATGGGTTCAGGGGTGTCTTTACTGCTCTGAATTTTGTGACTCTGAATTTCAAAGCAACAAAAGCCTTTACCCTACGAATGCTTGGCTGGACCACAGAGTAGGGTCAAGGCCCCTTTGGGGGTACAAACAGGCTCTGATGGTGCCAGCAGACACGCATGAGATGGAAAAACTTTGCTCAGTTAGGCCTGAGGATGCTGTGAGTCCAGGGAGGGGCTGTTGCCACCAACTCCCCCCCTTCCCTGGCAGCCCTGGCCTCACCCCCACCCAACATGTGAGTCATCAATGGGAAAATGAGACAGGGCAAGTCTCAGCCGAGCAACTGGGAGTCCGCCTCGGTGGGGTGGGGAGAAGGGACGGGCTTGGTCTGCTTAGGGTGAGCTGGGGTTGGGAGCTGAGGCTTTGGCAAGAGTGAGCCTGTTGCAAGGCTGAGAATGGAGACGAGTGTGAAGAGCTAGATGAGCATCTGCAAGCTGGAATTTCAGCAGGAATAAGTCAGGATGGAACTACAGTGAATGGTGGGCTGTCACCTGGCAATCTAAAGCAGATGTGCAGGCACTGTGGCAGCTGTTCCACCGGGGCCAGGACCCAAGGACCCTGGCAAGACTGTACCTCGCCAGGGGCCAAGCTGCCTGCAGCTGCACAGAGAGCCCTGGCTTGGTATCCTCCAGCCTCCTGCTCCAGCCTGCCCACCATGGTCCACCAAGTGATCCGTGCAAGATGCGACTCACACTCTGCTAAAATTGTCAGTGGTTTCCTCCCTCCAATGCGGGAAGGCCAAGCTCCTCAACAGTGACTGCTCTCCCTGGTCCGGGCTTGCTTTCTGGTGTCTGTCTCCACACTCTCCACACCCTGATCCCCTGCATACAACTGTCCCCATCCCAGGAACAGGGAAGCCTGCCTCCCACTGCCAAGCCTGCACGCTCCACTCCTCCTACACATTTTCTTATTGGTAGCTTGGCTTTCTCTCCTGTCAGTGCCTTGGAGAAGCCTTCCCTGACTGCCTTGTCTATAGGCCAGTGGGAGCTACTGCTGTCTCCCGTGTGGCCATTCCTCCTTGGTCAGTTACACTGCCTTGCAGTTACTAGTTTACATGTCTGCCTGTGCCAGTAGACTGGTCAGTTATGTGTGTATTCCTGGTGCCTTAAAGTATCTGGCACATAGTAGATTCTTAATCATAATAATGGCAAACACCATATGTTTATTATGTGCCAGGCATTGATCCAAGAGCTGTACAATTATGTGTACAATGTTAAATCATGTAACACTCCAGCACCCTGTGAGGTAGTGACTATTGTTATGGCTCCATTCTTTACATTAAGAAACTGAGACCCAGAGAAGGGAACTGGCTGTGGGATGGAGAGGGAGATTCTCCAGTTTTAGCACTGAAATTTCCACATCTTGCAAAGCCCCTCAATCCTGGACAAACTGGAACGTTAGTCACCAACTCCTCTTCTGCCCCAGCACTAGACCCTACTGATGGGGTCATGGCACAGTTCAAGACTATGGGCTATAGGGCTATGGTCCAGAGCATCACCAGTCCTGACCCAGGCACTGTCAATGTCTCCTGGCATCTTAGAGGAGGGACCCAGGTCCTGGCTGCAGGAGGAAAGCCAACTGGTTGTCTCTCTGGGGCTCTCTAATCAGCTCTGGGGGCTTCTCCTGAGCTCCATATACATTATAATCCAATTCAACTCAACCTTAGTGCTTATTTACCACACAGGTAGAGGCAGTCCTGCTCAGATCCTGGCCTCAAAGAGCCCCCACGATTATAGAGACAGAGGGCAGCAGAGGAAAGTTGCAGACAGAACCATGAAGGTCTGGCAGGGGCATCCAGGGAACATTTGAGGAGGTCCTCTGAAGGCAGGAGAGCAGGCTGACTATGGTGAAGATGAGGGAACATTCCAGGTGAAAGAAATCTCCTGTACAAAAAGGTACCATGACCAGAAGAGAAGAGCTGAGTTGACTTGAAAAGGAAACTTAAATAGGTCTGCATAGATCCAGGGGTGTCACAGCTGAGCATAGAGGAGATGGGACTGGAGCACCTGAGTGCTGGCCAAGGACGAGTGCAGCCATTGCCAAGCTCTGCTGTGCGCGCGCGCGTGTGCGCGCGCACACGCACACGCACACACACACACACACACACCTGTATACACGCACATATCTTTATTTTTATCATAAAAACATATTTATTGAGGAAAAATGTGAAAGTTAAGAAAATTATAAAGAAGAGAGCAAATACACTCGCATGTTCTTATCTCTTGGGCCTCATTTGTGCATTTCCATCTGTCTATACTTCTTTTTTTCTTTTTTTGTGGTGCTGGGGATCAAAACCAGGACCTTAGCATGCTAGGCAAAAACTCTACCACTGAGCTACATTCTCCTGCCCCTCTTTACATTTATTTCTATATATGCAAATATATAATATAATAAAATATAATATATAATTGCATTTCATAATGAAGTCATGCTGTATGTACTCTATTATATTCTGGTTCTTTTTTTAGGGGGGTACTGGGGATTGAACTCAGAGGTATTCAACCACTGAGCCACATCCCTAACCCTATTTTGTGTTTTATGTAGAGACAGGATCTCACTGAGTTGCTTAGCAACTTGCTGTTGCTGAGGCTGCCTTTGAACTTGCAATTCTCCTGTCTCAGCCTCCCTAAGTGCTGGGATTACAGGCGTGAGCCACCACGCCTGGCTTATTATATCCTGGTTCTTGATGTATTAATATATTCTGGTTATGGGCCAATGCTATTAATAATTCTTTTAATGCCTGTATGTTTATTATTCTATTGTATTTACTATTAACTATTCAACAACACAATCCTTCACTGTTGGGCACTCATGTCCTTTTCATTTTTTTTTATATAAGGCAGAGATGACCACTTGTATATTCAAATTTCTGATTGTGTCCTCAGGATAATAATTAAAGTGTAATGGCCAGGTCCTCACTGGAGAGCAGGCTAGGGTGGGTAGAGTACTGTGTTTCAGGACCAAGGTTGGTCTGGGCCATTAGGAGGCAGAGGAGAAACCTGGGAGCAGGGAAGTCAGGTAGGAGTCAAGGTAACGAGGGCTTGGAAGGCCAGTGGTGGGCATAGAAATGAGAGACAGAAGGTAAGGATGAGACTGAGTCTAATTTGTAAGCGTCCACTTCAGGGCAGGTACCTTGGCACCTTGTGTCACCATGTGGAGACATTCTAGTAGCATGCTACTAGTGCAAATCTTTTCTGTGTCTCATACTGGCCCTGTGACTTGGCACCCCATTAAAACAGGGATGGTAATGGCCTGACTTTCTAGGATCATTGTGAGAAGTAATTGAGAATGCCTGTAAAGCAGATAAAGCACACAGATAGTGAACACTCAATGTTTGTTTTTATAGTAATATAATAATCCTCCCAGCAACCTTGTTTTGCCTAATCCCTATGTAGAAAACTGCATGTAATTAACAACTCAAATTAGTAGCACTTACCTGGTGCTTTTACCTAATACCAATCCTTAGCCTTCTTGGAGTGTGGTCTGAGTTTCAGACTTATCTCCCTGCAAGATAAGTCTCCTCCTCTTACAGAGGGTGAAGCTGATGCTCAGAGAGGTTAAAGCAATCATCCCAGACCACCCCTATCCCCCTCAGTCCCACACAGATGGATTCAAACCCCCTGGCTCAGGATCCTGTGTCCTGTTCTCGCCCTCCCCTGCCTCCCTGTCCTTTGAGCCTCCTGGTGAGAGCCAGCATGGCTCATCAAGATTCCTTGGTCAGCAGAGGGCCCTGCTGGTTATCTTCACCAGCAGCACTCACCACCCTCCATTCCAATGACTCCATTCTACTGGCCCCGCACACAACACCCTCTACCCTCATCTGCTGCCAGGGAAGAGAGGGCAAGTTGTGCAACTGGCCTGAGTTCACAGCCTGTGTCACCAACCAAGCCAGGAGAAGGTGCAAGTTTGGCCCTGTGGAATCCGGTTGAGAGGGAGGGAACCTCCATTCTAACCAAGACAGCAGAGACAGACGGACAGCTCAGGGAGCAGCTCCCAAGAGCCAGCAACATCCATCAATTATACTTGACTGGGTGGTCAGGACTAGGGTTTGGAATTTTCAGCTATTTATTCAAATAGACTTCAAGGCCCTCTGTGCTCACCCCACTTCAAAATAGGCACACACCACTAATGTTTCTTGCAGCCTAGATGTTCCCCCTCACGGTTCCACCTGTCTGCAATAGTGGATTTCCCCAGTGGACAAAACTTAAGCACCCCCCTGTAAGGTGCCTGAGAGGGGCCCCCTGTCCTTCACCTTCAGTCTTTTTTTTTTTTTTTAAATATTTATTTTTTAGTTGTGGGTGGACAGAATATCTTTATTTTATTTTTATGTGGTGCTGAGGATCGAACCCAGTGCCTCACACGTGCCAGGCGAGCACACTACCACTGCGCCATAACCCCAGCCCTCTCACCTTCAGTCTTTTAAGCTTTTTCATCTCCTATGTTCTACCCAAGTCTGTGATTAGACCCTTCAGATGTGATTTTATTGTATTATCACAACAGCCCCATGCGAGAATATTTTCTGATATTTAAAGGTGGTAAATCTAAGACTCTGGGGAGTGAAGTGTACCCACCGTGGTTGAATTAGAGTCCCTGATCTAACACCAGTCTGGAATTAGAAAGACAAGTGTTCCCATCTAGGGCCCTATGTGGTAGCTGTGACATGCATGCCTCTGGGCCAGCTGGGAGTGTAAGGAAGGGATGGGGCCCAGCTTTCTCCCTGGCCTCTGGAGGGAATCTGGGGGCTCCCGCTAGCTAGCTTGCAGTCCTATTTGCTTCTGATGCCCACTGCCAGTGCCCACTGCAGGGCTGAGATACTTTCAACAGAAAAGGCACCAGGAAATCTAGAAGGGGGCTAAGGAGGGTGCAGGAAGACCTGGGCCCACATTGCTGTGCACCAAACCTCCTGAGCTCTAGCTCCAAAGCCTGCAGGACTCCTGCCTGCACAGGGCAAGCAGCCCTAGTCCTTTGCTCAGTGGCTTCTGGGCCTAGGCAGAGCCCTGCTGTTGGAATCAACTCTGATTTACTGATGTGCTACCCTAGACTGGAAGGGCCCTGTTTCCCTGCATGCTCTCAGCTAGATTCTCAGGTCATGGCTTGGCTGGTATATAATGGGTGGGTGCTCAGTAAACACCTGTGGGAAGAATGAATGTGTAGTTGTGCATATGAATTATGTGTGTGCTCGTGAGCGCATGCGTGTGTGTGTGTGAAACGTGTTAGGGCTTATTGGCTCCCAGGAGTGCCTTCTGAATGTGGGCGGACATGATCTGTGCTCCTGGAGTGCCTGGCACACTTCAAAGAAGCAGAGGCTAAAAGAAGTCAGGCAGGTATACAGTCAGAGGCGAATACACTGAGAGGACCTCTAAGTGACTCTCAGTAGAAATGTCAGTGGCCTGGAACTGGAGGTAGCACTTCTGGGTCCTCATTTAGCCTGAGCCACTACCTAGCTCTATGACCTTGAGCAAGTCCCTGATTTTCAGCTTTAATTTTCCTTACTCATAAAATAAGGAAGTTGATCTGTACTTTCTACCCACGTAGTTGATAGGTAGAAGCTCCCAGGTGTCTAATGAAAGCACAGAACCCTGGCCTTCCCCACACTTTACTGAAGCTGAGCCTCTAGAGCGGGCCCAGGTATCTATATTTTTATTTTATTTTATTTTATTTTTTTTGGTACTGGGGATTGAACTCAAGGGCACTGGACCACTGAGCCATATCCCCAGCCCTATTTTGTATTTTATTTAGAGACAGGGTCTCACTGAGTTGCTTTAGTGCCTCACTTTTGCTGAGACTGGCTTTGAACTCACGATTCTCCTGTCTCAGACTCCCAAAGTGCTGGGATTATAGGCATGTGGCATCTGCTTTTTGTTTTGAAAATTACAGGCATGTGCCACCATACCTGGCCTCATCTGTATTTTTTAATAAGTCCCCATAGTGATTCTGAAGTGGCCAACCCAAGGGAATGATTCTTAATGATTTCTGATAGTGACCTTCATAAGAGGTCAGGATATAGGGAAATCAATACTGCGGTCCTGGTTCCTGGGTTTTAGAGTGCAGGTGCTTGGTGGAGATTTATTGAATGGAGCCTTCTGATTATTCCCTCCCCCCACGCCCCACACCCCGCAAGCTCACATACATCCACTTGGCCTGTGTGCCAGCACCTTGGGAAGTGCCATCTGGCAACAAGGCAACCTCCCGCCTCCATTTCCTGTGTCTTCTTCAGATTGTAGCCTATCTTTTGTGACTGTCTTTGTCAGATCCTGCTTGTATCCAAATATTCCTTGGAGAAGGGACCCCCCTCCCCCCACCACTCACACCTACCCAGGGCCATTGGCCTCCGGCCACATTCTTACTGGTTTGAGCCTTGGTTTTCAAAACTGCCTACTAGAAACTGTCGTCTTCCCTCCTTCTAGGAATACTGTGTACCAAGGCCAAGAACTCAAGACAGTGAGCATGAGGTGAACACCCGCCCCGTGCTGTGTGCAGTGCTGAGGTCCTCGGGCCAGCTCTGCGGTGGCCTCACTTCCTGTTCTGGTCTCCTTATAGACCTCCACGCTTCTGTCCCTGCATTTACCTGGCTTACACCAGCTGCTCCTCTGAGACTCAGTTCTGGAGTCATGAGGACAGGCAGACTCTAATTTGGCCACCTTACCCTCTGATGATCTGTGTCTCCTGGAATCAGGTCCTTGTGCATGCCTTCCCCCTAGTGACCTGCTTCTAGCGATATAGATGCTGCTTCTGTAGCAGGGCTCCACATGATGGTGATTTCCCTCTTGCTCATCATGACCCTCTTCCTTGATTCTTTCTTTCCTTATTTGCTATGCTGGGGGTCTCTTGCTTGTTCTGATGAAGCATGCCATGGTGGAAGGGTCCACATGGCCAGGAACTGAGAGTGTCCTCCAGCCAGCAGCTCCTCAGAAACTGAGTCCTACCAATGGCCATGGGTGCTTCTAGCACGTGCTTCCTCAGTCCAGCCTTGTGGGGAGAGCCCACTCCTGGCTGACACTTAACTGTGGCTTGATGAAGGACCCTAAGGCAGAGGACCCAGACAAGCTGCGCTCGGATTTCTGACCACAGAAACTGTCAGATAATAAGTGGTTTTTTTTTGTTTTGTTTTGTTTTTAATTTGGTACTGAGGATTGAACCCAGGGATGCTTAACCACTGAGCCACATCCCCAGAACTTTTTATTTTATTTTATTTAGAGACAGGGTCTCATTGAGTTGCTTAGGGCCTTACTGAGGCTGGCTTTGAACTTGCAATCCTCCTGCCTCAGCCTCCTGGACTGCTGGGATTACAGACATGCTCTGTCGCACCTGGCAAGTATGTGTTGTTTTAAGTCAACTAAGTTTGTGACTATTACACAGCAAAAGAAAACTAATGCAGACACCTCCTCCAGGAAGTCTTCCCAGGGTTCTTTTCTTACCCCTAATCAAGATCATCTCCCAATCTTGGCTCTTCCCATGCTTTCACTGGCATCTCCTAGGTTACTCTTTCCCCTCCAGGGAAGGGTCACATTCTCCTCACCTTTTGTCTCTTGTCCCTGCTTTGCATCTGGCACACAGGGAGGGTCCAGTACATGTTTGAGATTCTTAGGGTCTCTGTTCCTCTTTCCTCCCACCTCTCCCCAGATCCGACAGTTTGCTTTCTCAGAAAGTATTCCAGTCATCTGAGACACCAGGGTGATTGGAGGGGCCAGGCTAACGCAGAGGAGATGCTCAGGTTTTGGTCTAGTGTCTTGGAGGCCACATGAGTCACCAGGAAGAGGAGAGCTGGGAGCTGTAAGGGCTAAGCTCTCCTGGCTCCCACCAGGGCACTCCGTCCTTCCTGCTTCAGGGGGACATTTCTAGGCTGGAGTGATGCCATTGGGCAGTGCAAAATGCTGTCCCAGGGCAGGCAAGGTGAACTCCTAATAAAGAGAACTCCGACGCCATGTGGGGAAAGAGCCACTTCTGGGGAGCCAGGGCTGGGCGCATGTGCCCTTCCATTCATCAGGCAAGGAGACAATTGGTTTTCTGTGGCAGCTGGAAGAAATAATAGAGAAATTTATTATCTCATGGCTCTGGAGGCCAAAGGCTGTGAATCCGTATCACTGGGTTGAAATCAAGGTGTTAGCCGGCCGTGCTCCCTCTAGAGGCTCTGGCGGGGAGGAAGTCCCTAGTCTCTCCCAACTGCAGGTGGCTCCTGGTGCTCTGCGGCTTGTGGGGCCGCACTTTTGATCTCTGCTTCCATGGTCACATTACTTTCTCTTCTGTCCACAATCTCTGTGTGTCTCCTTCTTGTAAGGACATTTGTGGTGGCATTTACAGCCCACGTGGGTCATCCGGAATGATCTTACCACCTCAAAATCCCAAGTGGAATCATATTTGCAAAGTCCTTGCCATATAAGGGAACGTTCAGAGGTTGCCTAGATTTGACATGGACATTCTGACGTCCATTATCAAGCTATTCCAAAGGATGTCCTCAGAAGGGAAGAGACCGAGGCAGAGCAGCACATCTTTTTTTCTTCTGGAAATTAAAGTCTGGAGTTTGAACTGTCTGATCCATTTCCCTGCCACTAACTATTGTACCCAAATGAGGTAAGGCCCAGGAAAGACAGGGCCAGCTCGGTCTTTGCCCATCTTGGGATCTAGAGCCCTTGTCCTGCATCCCCTGGCTCCTCTTTCCTGGTCTCCCCCCCCAACTGCTGGCGCCTGTGTGGGAGGCACTGGCGACATGACAGGGGAGTCTGGCCTCAGAGCAAGGACTCTTCTTTCCCTTTCCCGGAGAGGAGCATCTTTCCCGGACAGTGGCTGGGTAGCCCCACAGTGCAGCAGGCTGTAAATCCCCTGCCCGCCCACGGAAACAGCTGGGTCCCAGACACAGCTTGTGGACTTAACCCCTTCCAGGCCTGTAGACCCCTCCCTGGGGTGAGCTGGGAAGAGACAGGGACCTCTTGAGGTCTAAGCAATGTTTTCTCATGCATGTGTTGCTGGCAAATGGCCCTAGTATTGTTTATTGAGGGAACTTAAGACTGCTCATCCTGCCAGAAGTCAGGAAGGGCTGGGGCTGGGTAACCCCTGGTGTGGCTGGCAAGGACTGTGGCAGGAAGGGTGTTGCCTGAGGCGCATGAGCCTCCTCTGTGGTCATCACTAGCATCCAAAAGGCCTTTGTTAAGAACCAGACCATACGGGGCTCTGGGGTGAGTCCTGGATCAGCTGGAAATACAGACCCACACGGGCTCCAGGGCAGGGCTGCTGACAGCTCCCTGTCTACTCAGCTTTCTCCTCATCAGGCTGTCAGCTGTCTAGGGAGCAGGGAACTTGTTGATCTTTGGCAGATAATGAGCTCTCTATAGATGATCTGATGGATGCCGGAAGTTTCCAAAATTATTCTCCCTCTTAACCTCTGCTGACATCCGATCCATTTGAGAAAGTTATACTGTTTTAAAGATTGCAAAAATGTTTTATAAATTTAGGACCTTACACACCTCAGGGATAATCATCACTAGAGTCTTCAAGAAGCTGGAAGAGGACATTTTTACCTCTGGGTAGGTGGGAAGGCATCCTTTAGCATGTAGATGATATAATCACCACCCAGTGTGTGGCCTGATAATATATTGCCAGGGGGTTTCCATGACCACGATCTTTTTTTTTTTTTTTTGATACTGAGGATTGAACTTAGGGGTACTCGACCACTGAGCCACATCCCCAGCCCTATTTTGTGTTTTATGTAGAGACAGGGTCTCACTGAGTTTCTTAGCATCTTGCCATTGCTGAGGCTGGCTTTGAACTCACGATTCTCCTGTCTCAGCCTCCCAAAGTACTGGGATTACAGGAGTGCACCACCACGCCAGGCTTGACCATGATCTTATCTGATCTGCTTCATGTTTAAAACACAGATGATCCCTTCTCACTTTGTGGATAAAGAAATGGAAAGACCGGAGAAGTTCAGTAACTTGCTCAAAATCACATAGCAGTTGTGTGGTGCGGGAGCTGGGGCCAGAGTGTAGGTCTATGGGGCTGGAGAACTGGCCCAAATGGAGCCACAGGAAGATGTCCAAGGTGTCCTGAAAAAAGCAGGGCCCAACAGGAGGCAAAAGAAGTTGGAATACAGGGTCCGAGAGTGAAGGTTTGGGAGTTTCAGTCCCCATCCTGGGTGACTTAAGGTGGTGGTTGGGCCCTAAAGCACTTTATTGAATCTAATTATGGGTTAGTACTGCTTGGTGCAGGGTATGAATTACTAAGTAATTCATTTAATAGGACAGCAAAGGAACAAGGAAGGGATGGAAGTTGTGAAGACAGAGGACAGGCAGAGGTGCCTTGATGAACCACGACCTCTGCCCGCTCTGAAGGCTGCAGAACAAATCCTGGCAGGCGTCTGGGCCATTGTGGGGTGGGAGGGAGTATCAAGGCCTCCAGCCACAGCACTCCAGGAGGTGGGCCTCGAGGGAGCCTGGTGGGCCTGGTCTGGCCCTGATGGGCCATGATGTGCCCCTCCCCCAAGCCACAACAGAAAGACAATAGTCCCAGAGAGCCTCTTGGGACAGGACAGAGGGTGCCAGGCTGCCCAGCAGGACAAGAGGCCCTTGTGCAAGCCCTCAGCTTCAGATCTGCTTCTCCCTCCCTGGCCTTGGGGGGTGGTAGGAAGTTCAGAACCTGGGGTAGGTGGGACCCTGGGAGTTCATGCTGCAGGGCTAGTGCCGGGGCAGGGTTACCTGAAGGTCTCCAAGGAACCAGGATGGGCTGGGTGGTGTGTTCTGGGTTTCTGGGGGCTGGGCAAAGCAGGGGATTGGTGGCTTTAGGTGGACCTTGAGGAGTACCCTTCACTGGATAGAAAGGAACAGAGATGGTGAGGTTTCCAGACCTTTCCCATTTGATCCTCATAACCCCTGGGGTATGAATGCAAAGGATGATTACCCCCATTTTACAGATGAGAAAATAGAGATTTGAAGAGGTGAAGATTTTTCCTGGGGACACCCGGGGTATTAAAGTAAGCTCTGGGATCATAGGGTGCTGTAGAGGGTATGGGAGGTGGGCTGAGAGAAGTTTGCCCAAGGCTCTGTGGACTCAGGAGCCCTTCTATCTGAAGAGCCGGGGCCAGGGTGCGGTTCATAGTGAAGGTCAGAGTCCTATTAGCCAGCTCTCCAGCAGAGTCTGCCTCCCATCATTCCACCTTGTCCATCCTCCTCCCCTGTCCCTGCCAGGGCAAGCCCCTGGGAGCCTAGGCCAAGCATGCAACATTCCAGGGAAGGGAGGTGCTGCTCCGGCAGGAAGCTGGGTCAGGGAGGCACAGGGGCCCATCTGGACAGCCCAAATCTACTCAGCCTTTCCTTGAAATTCCACACACCCTGGGCGTTTGGCAGGAGCCGGGAATGTGTTTCATCGGAACAATTTGTCTTTCATGGTGCATTTGCATCAATTACCCCATTGTTCTTTCTGCCTTTTCCTGGACCACTCTGGTTGACTCCAGAGCTCCCGGTGCTGTGAGGGGTTGGGAGAGCATGGGGCACACAGAGGGAGGGGTGCCCCCTGGTGGCCCTATCTGCAAACACACACCCAGGTGGCCCAACTGAGCTATCCAAGGAGTCTGGTGGCACCTCCCTAGCATGACACATCTGACTCCACTTTCCTTTCCCTTCCCCATTCATCTCCCAGGGGCCCTGGGTGGAGTGGGAGAGATTTCGGAAACCAAGTAGGCATAACACAGGCATGTCAGGTACTTTGTGAAAGGAGGGATGCTATTGTAAAATAAGCCCAGTCCATGGGTCCAGGGCCTGGTTCAGCCTCTGAACTGCACCTGTGTGGCCTTAGGTGATCCAGCAACCTTTCTGGCTTCAGTAGTTTACCTATAAAATAAGAAGGGTGGCCTAGATAACAGGGGACAATAATGCTAAAGTCCTGGATGTGGCAGCTTTGTACATGGGGTTTGAATCCTGGCTCTACTCTGACAAGCTGGGTGCCAGCTGTTTACCCTAATGACCCTCAGTTTCTGGCTCTGTAAAATGGTAACAGTCATAGAACTGATACTACTTATTTGTGAATTCTATATTTGCAAATTATTCTATTTGTTGAAATTTATTTGTAATCCCTCAAATCAATGCTGATGGAGTTTGGGGTCATTTGAAGACACGTAGGGTCAAAAAGCATTCAGTTGCCATAGCACATGTTAGCTGAGGTTGAATAAGATGATGCTCTGGATCCTTACTCCAGTTTGTTCGTATCCCATAAGCAAGAGTCCTTCTTTTGGTCTATTTAGTACCATTCTTTTTTTTTTTCTTGCATATTTTTGCTTTTTGCTGGTGATTTTGCAAAACACCACCAAGCATAGCACTGAAGTGCTATTTGGTATTCCAAAGTGCAAGAGGCAAAGCTGTGCCTTATCGGAAAAACTGTGTGTGTTAGATAATTACACGCAGTTACAGTTACAGTTCTATTGGCTGTGAGTTCAATGTTAATGAATCAACAACATATATATTAAATAAGGCATCTTTAAGTAGAAATACACATAATGTGAGTTTATAAATGTGAGTTTAGTTGATTAAAAAAATTGTGACCAGAGGTTCATAAGAATCTTACCTGGTGTTTCTCTTAGGAGCAATGTGTCAGTATTTGCTAATTCAGTGTTCAGGGTAACTTTATAGAATTTAACTACTTCAAATAACAGGAGTCAACTGGACTTATTTCATGGCCTTTCTCTAAGGCTTAAAGATGTCCAGTGTGGTTTTGCAGCTAATGCAATTACTACTGGTTACTACTGTCCCATGATGTATGTAGCCATCTGTCCATCACTTGAAGCCCCTGAGGCCCATGTGGGGCTTGGGTTCCTCCACATGCCTGGAAGTGGGATCCCCAAATGTGTACATACAGAGACATCAACCCAGGCTCTGCTGTTCCTGCCTGGAACTCACACCACCAACAATTAATTCAGTTTCATTCAGAGGCTGACAGCTCTGGGTGACTCACAAAGGCTCTTTTCACTGATGTGACCCCATTAGATCCTCTTAACCACAGCATGGTGGTGGCATCATTGTTTCCATTTTACAGATGAGTCTGAAGTTCACAGAGACTAAGTAATCAGCCCAAGGTCACCCAGCCTGTTGGCAGCAGAGTCAGAAAGCTTGGAATTCCACTGTCTTTCCACCATGGGGCTCTTTTCTGCCCAAACACAAATTCTCTGGGGGAAGTAAGAGTCAGTTTTAGTTATTGATAATTAGTGTGAGTGGTTGCATTGAAGTCTCCAAGGAAATTGGCTGGTGAATGATAATTATCTTAGCACCCACTCCCCAGCCTCTGCCTCTGCCTGAGGCCAGGGCTCAGGAAGCTCTCCTGAGTCACTGTAACTCCTTCCTCCTTTCTCTGCCTGCAGAGTTATAGAATGTGGGCAGTTTAGAGTCACCTGCTCTAGAGTCACCCCAGCCACCTTTCTAAAAATCAGGTCTGATTCTCCTATATCAGAGGATGCCTTTGCCTGTGGGATGGATCCCTACAACTTAGCTGGTATTCACAGCCTCCCGATGACTTCAACCTTCCTCTCCAGCCTCCCTTCCTACCAGCTTCCTACACTCTGGTCACACAGGTGTCAAAGGATTCCCACCACACCCATAACTTCTTTCCTCCAAACTTTTGCTCAGACTCCTCTGCCTTTCCTTCCTGTCCATCAGTTCAGCTGCTCTAACAGGACACAGACTGGATAGCTTGACAACAAGCCTTTACTCTTACAGTTTTGGAGGCTGGAAAGTCCAAGGTCAAGATGCAGGCAGATTCTGTCTGATGAGGGCTGTCTTCCTGGTTTGTAGACAGTTGTCTTCTTGTATCCTCTTATAATCAAGAGAAAATCCATCTTTCTCTTGTCTCTTCTTATAAGGGTACCAATCCCATTCACAAGACCTCTGCCCTCCTGCCCTAATGCCTCCCCAAAGCCCCTTCTCCTATTACCATCCCATTGGGGTTAGATCTCAATATATGGATTTTGCCTTTCCCCACACCATTCTCATGTCCCTGAGCCAGAGGAGCACTTTGAAAAAGCAAAGCCTTTTGCTTTCCTGGGAAAGCCAAGGCCTCTGGAGTATGGGTGCCCCTAGCCTCCTGATTCCCTAAAAAATTCCCAGTTTCTCTCTCTCCACAACCTTTCTTCCCTCCTGCCTCAGGAACTATATTCTTTTTCCTATTGAAGCTAATATGGCCACTGGTACTTTTGTTTTTCTCTTTCCAGTTCATTTTTTTTTATTGTGGCAAATACATATATTAAATGGACCATAGTAGCCACAATGAAGTGATCAGTTCAGTGACATTAAGTATAGTCACACTGTAACTGTCACCACCATCTGCCCACAGAACTCTTCATCTGGCAAAACCGAGACTCACCCATCAAGCAACAGTTTTCTATCCCCTACCCGAGCCCCGCAGCCTTCCTTCTGCTTTCTGTCTCATGAACTTGACTGACCTAGGAACCTCATAGAGGTGGAATCATATCATATTTTGTCTTTTTGTGACTGGTTTATTTCACTTAGCGTAATTTCCCCTAGATTCACCCATGCGTCAGAATTTCCTTCCTTCTAAAGATGGAACACTATTCCACTGTAGGGATACACCACACTCTTCATCCATTTGTTGACAGACACCTGGGTTACTTCTACCTTTTGGCTATTGGGAATAATGTTGCTCCGAACATGGGTGTGCAAATATCTACTTTCATATCTTTGGGGTATACTCAGAAGTGGAATTCCTGGATCATATGGTAATTCGAATTTTAACTTTTAGAGGAATGCCAGACTGTCTTCCACAGTGGTAGTCCCGTTGACATTCCTACCAAGATGGTACCTGGTTCTAATTTCTCCACATCCTTGCTCACACTTATTATTTCTTGTATATTTGTAGCCATTTGATTCACATTCCCCTAATGATGGAGCTAAAATTGAGCGTCTTTTGTGGTGCTTTATTGACCATCTATCTATCTTCTCCAGAGAAATGTCTGTCCGTTCCAGCATTCTGAGCTGTGTCCGAGACTGACCTCCTACTTGCCTATCAAATTCTTCTCCTCTACCCCACACTGCTGCTGTTGTCTTCACGTTGATCCTCCTCCATAGCCACCTTTGATTTTTTTTTTTGATTTTGACCCTTTATTTCACTTAATCCTCACAATCCTATGAGACAAGTATTATTACTATCCCCATTTTATAGACAAGAAAAATAAGCTGCACCCATGTCAAATTACTTGCCTTCACACAGCTAGTTCTGTGTTAGATATATGCATTGCCAATATTTCCTTCAGGTCTCTGACTTGCCAATTCATTTTCTTTTTTTTAATTTAATTTAATTTTATTTTTTTAAATTATTTTATTTAAATGCATTTCAAGTCATAGTACATATACAGAGCTCAGTTTTTCCAATTCTCTGGTTTCAAATCAGATAGAGTCACATTATTTGTGTCTTCATACCTGCACCAGGGGCAATAATGACCCTCTCAATCTACCATCATTACTATACGCATTACCCTTTCTTTCCTCCCACCTCCCCCCTGCCGCATCCAGAGCTCCTGCATTTCTGCTATGTTTCCCATTCCCATCCCCCTTATGTATCCTCATCCACTAATCAGAGAGAACATTCGGCATTTGGTTTTTTGGGATTGTCTTACTTCACTAAGCATAATGTTCTCCAATTCCATCCATTTGCCTGTAAATGCCATAATTTTATTTTCTTTTATTGCTGAATAATATTCCATTGTGTATATGTACCACAGTTTCTTTATCCATTCATCTATTGAAGGGCATCTTGGTTGCTTCCATAGTTTTGCAATTGTGAATTGTGCTGCTATAAACATTGAGGTGA
>PVHX01024511.1:0-10908 GCA_004024805.1 Geosciurus inauris
TATTTCTTGTATATGTAGTTCTAGAGCAGACAGAAATTAATCTATGGTGGAAAAAAACATAATGGTGGTTATCATTGGAGTGCGGGCAAAGATTTACTGGCAGGAGGCAGGTGGGAATTTTCTGAGGTTATATTCATCTTATATACCTTAATAAAGATCTGGTTACATAGTATTATACATTTGTGAAAATTCAGCAAATATACATTCAAGATCTGTGAATTTTATTGTATGCAAATTTTATTTAAAAGGGAAACCTGCAAACAGTGAAGTTTAATGATAATATACTATAATATTTAGGAGCAAGCATTCCATTGTCTGTAAGTTTACTCTGTAGTGCCACAAAAGTAGAATGAATTGATAGAGGGATGGATAGATGGATGGAGGAGAAGATAAAGCAATCATAATAAAATATTAATGGTATGGGTGTTCAATGAAAAATCCATTCAATTTTATTCTAGATTACAATTTTTCTTACTAAATTGCTGTAAAAAAGAAAAAAAGTAAACAGAATGCAAAAGAGCTATTTAGTATCAGATAAAGTAAATGTGAAGACAAAGAATATTTCCAGAGAGTTAAAAAATTACCAGAATTGAAGAGAGGTCACTTCATAATGATAAATAAGTCAATTCATGAAGAAGACAATATAGATGTGTCTATATCTAATAGCAGAGCTTCAAAGTACACAAAGCCCAAACTGACAGAACTACAAGGAAAACATCTATCCACAATTATAGTTGGGGATTTCAACATCTCTCTCTCAGTAATTAATAGAACTAAAAATGAGGACATTAAAGATCCAAACAACATTGTCAACTACCTTGGTCTAATGGATATTGTTTAGGTCATTATACTCAACAACAACTGAATACATGTTCTCTTCAAGTGCATATGGAACATTCACCAAGATAGATTATATACTGGACCATGAACCAAACCTCAGCAAGTTTAAAAGGACTGGAATCACACAGAGCATGCCCTCTTAACTGCAATGAAATCAAACTAGAAATCATTAAAAAGATATCTAGAAAGTTGTCAAATGTTTGAGAATGAAACAACATACTTAAATACTCCATGGGTTGAAGAAAAAGTCAGAAGGGAAATTAGGAAATGTTTAGAACTGAATACCAATTCTAAAGGCAAGGCAGAGAAATTAAGTGAAAGATTGAAGAAATGTAAGGCCTAGCTCCAATGGGGACCATGTAACCTAATCCGTTATTATGGTATACAACATGAACATCAATCAGAAAATTCCCTCTTGCCCCTTCACAGTAAATCTTTGCCTCCATCCCAAGGCTAAGAGAGGTCAGGACTTAGGAGGGAAAAAAAAAGGAGTTCAAGTACAGTCCCTAAGAATGAATGATAATATGAACATTGCTTTGAAAAGAACAGCCTGTTTTCTCTTTATTGATCACAAATCTCTTGTTCAGTCATTAAACACCCTATCCTCAAATCTAAGCACTTTCAATATGACGACTGAGAAAACAGACACCTTACTTTGTGGACAAGGAACAAATCCCTAAGAGAAGCTATGCAGCAAAAACAG
Source organism: Geosciurus inauris (assembly GCA_004024805.1). NCBI lineage: Eukaryota > Metazoa > Chordata > Mammalia > Rodentia > Sciuridae > Geosciurus > Geosciurus inauris. Next base: position 1,544 of record PVHX01024511.1, read on the forward strand.
TATGTGTTATTCTATAAACTTAATGAACACACCATTTAAACCTACTCTGTGTAGCTCTAGAGGACTTGTGTGCCCTTGGTCCTTACTCATTTCCTGCCTAAAACCTCCTCCCACTGCCTGCAAGTCTAAACACCAACCATACTCGTCAGAAGCCACCTTCTCTTTCTAAGATACAAGTCTCCCATGATGCATCGTTAGGTGGGTAGCATCTCTTCTTCTAAGATGCTGTGCAATTACTCTTTTTCTTTTATAACTTTTATTTTAAATTGATATTTTAAAACAGTAAATTATCTTTCACAGCAGTGCCTCCTAGGCTGGTAACCGCTGTGGAATTCTTATAACACATTCCTTCTATTAGTTTTTACTTGGGGGGCAGGAACTGTGTCTGTGCTGCCTTAGGGTTCACTCATAGCACTCTGCTCACAGGAGGTGCTGAATATCTGTTGAGGATTGAAAAAGAAAGGAACGGGAAGAAAGGAAGGAATACAGGAAAGAAGGAAGAAAGGAGGAGAAAATCTTAGACTACTTCAAAGGAAAGCGATGACTACGTGAGTTTCAAGGGAAAAGTAAGCTCTTCTTTGTACTGGGGATTGAACCTAGGGACACTGTACCACTGAGTTATATCCCCAGGCCCTTTTAGTTTTTATATGGAGACAGGGTCTTATTAAATTGCCTATGCTGGCATTGAACTTGGGATTCTCTTGCTTCAGCCTCTTGGGTCACTGGGATTACAGTGTGTGACACTGTGCCCAACAAAACTCTTTTTAATACAATTTAAGGCCTTTCATGAACAATTATCAGAGTGCCTAAAAAGATTTTCTTGTACAGAATATGTTTTAAATAAATATGTTCTACTTCTTTTGTATAGCACTGAACACTTAGTAGATGCTTCCTGAATGAAAGGCAAAATATTTTTCCTAATACATCCCAGAGAAAACAGTAATCCCCCCTTCTCCATGGTTTTATGTTTCATGCTTTAAGTTACCACCAATTAACCACAGTTTGAAAATATTAAATTGAAAAAGTATCATAGTGCTCATGTTCAAATAACCCTTACATAGTAGCCTAATGTTATATCCCAACACCTAAGTCATTCACCTTACTTCATCTCACCGCATAGGCATTGTATGATTTCATATCTTCGAGGAAGGGTGAACACAGTACAGTAAGGTATTTTGAGAGAAAGCAAAACAGAGGGGGCTAGAGAAAGTATATTCATGTAACTTTTATTATACTTGTTTTGTTTTATTATTAGTTATTATTGGTAATCTCTTGCTGTGTCTAAATGACAAATTAAACTTTATCACATGTCTGTATGTGTAAGAAAAAACATAGTGTGTATATATGGTTTGATGTTATCCATGGTTTCAGGAATCCATTGGCAGTTTTCTAACATATCTCCCACCAATAAAGGGGGGCTACCTAGGTCACTGGCCTAAAGTCTGAAAGCCTGTCTATTGTGAAACTTGAGGTGGAGAGTTCATCTTCTTGGTACCTTTTCATCAGGAAAATGGGAATTGTATCACCTGTTCTATCTCAACTCTCTAGATTTTCCTTAAGAAGATCTATGAAGACCTTTAAGCACCATTTAAAACAGTGAAAAAACACAACCTGTGACTGTCAACTAAACACTGAGAACTTAATACATAAATAACAACTTACAGTGATTCCGTCCAGTCCAGGTAGTCCAGGATCCCCCTGAGAAACAGACAAAGGCAGGACACTGAAGAGATTGATCAATCAGACCTGCAGTATTTTAGACAACTAACCTAAGATTCATGGAGATAAAATGCATTACTGAAAACTTAGGCTTTCTCTGCCAACATCTCATGTTTTAAATAATGCATGAATTGGACATATTCAACCATTTACTTTTTTCCTATGAAAAATCTGGACTCTTGAAGACAAATATTATAGCCTTGGCTGAACAGGATTTCATATTTTACTTGGATTAATTAATTTTCACCTTTGCTAGGAACTTATCAATTAGAAACTGCTTCTGCGGGCTGCTGATTTTCCTGCTCTTTTTAGAGGAAGGCAAAGCTACCTTCCCGTGTGCCTTCATCCCCAGAGAATCTGTGCCCATATGTATACAATGCAAATCAGACATTTCAAGGGAAAATCAACAGAGCATACAGTCTCTGATTACATTTTAATTACTTTGCAGCATCTTAAGTCACTGTATGAATCTGTAATATAACCATCTTGTGGAAATTGCTGTGTTTCACTGGATCTAGGGTCTTTTTGATTTTGGGCAAAACCATTTAATCAATGTTTGCTAAGACAATGGTTATATTTTGACACTTACTAGTCTTACCCCACTTGGCTTACAGTCAAAAATCAGCTCTCTGTAGCATGGAAATAGCACTGCCTGGGGTTAAGCTCTTTGGCGAACTGGCTGTGTGGCTTTGAGCAAGTTACAAAGCCTCAGTATACCTCAGTTTTTCTATCTGTAAAATGAACAATATAAATCTGATAATCACAAGGTCTTTCCCAACTCTAACACTGAATTTTCTGTTTATGGCATCTATACTCAACAGCCCAAACCCTGGATCATCTCTAGTTCTCCAGCTACTCAACCCCATCTCTGCCTTCCAAAGCAGTATCCAGTGTCCTCTGCTCTGTACACTAATGGAAGTCAGAAAAGTGCCATCAAGTAGCTGAGTGAGCTGGAGCATGTTCCCCTCAGATGTTGGGCCCTTAGTTTCTCATCTGCTATCAGGGCAATGATGGGTTCCTTTCCTACTCTGCAAAAGAAAAGGGTCAATCATTTGGAAGCAGGATTTATGAGACTCCACAAGGATATCAGGCAGCATATACCAAGAGTATAGTCACAAGAAAAAAGAAGGTTCTTGACAAGAGATGAAAGTTTCCATCCAGCTTCAGAGCTGATGGGCACGTTTTTGCACACATTGAGGGACCAAGCTAGGGTGATAGGATGGTACGCAGAGGTAGTGAAGGCCAGGTCAGGATCCTGGGCTGGTGGCCACACTGGGATGGGCAGACATACATGAATTCAAACTAAGATATACACATGTCAAGCATTCTAGGATATTCAAAAGATAACTGCCTCTAGAAAATGTGTTAGCTTGTCAAAGAAAATTATACCCATGCAAACTGTTGTCTCTTATTTTTGGTCTAGATCCTACAAGGCAGATCTCTTTGGCAGTATAGTTGCAAACATTACTGTCAGTGTTTGCACCACAAAAGCTCCAGATCCTTTTAAATCCAGCTTGGTCTGCTCCTTAAATAGAGACACAGATGCTAGTTGTAGAAATATTTTTTACTGGAGGTGGAGCCCAATCCTGGGGAGCCCATTTTACAACCTACTCAGTTGGCTTCTTTAGAGACTCTTACCTTCATTCCTGTGAAAATGCCTGGAGAAGGAACAGATTCCCCTTTTGAGCCTTTCTGACCAGGGAGCCCCTGAGTAAAATAATAAGAGAAACTTGTGAAGAAATGCATGCATGTGTAGTTTTGTTAATAGCATAATATGATCAGATGGAGGATGGAACAATGAGAGCCTGAAATTATTTGGCTTACTCTATTACAGAACTGTCTGTGCTAAGGGGCAAAGCATGCTCCCTTAACAGGTGCTAGTATCTCAAAGTTGGATGTCCATTCCTCCATTCCCCATGTCAGAGGTATGTAGCAGGATAGGGATCAGATGGAAGAAAACTTTGTATTTATTCATACCATTGATCTGAACAAACACAGAATCCATAAGCCTAGAGTTCACTACTCTACCCCCCAAAACTATACCCCCCAAAATTATAAGACACTGACAGGGCCCTTGTCTAGGACAAAGGTTAGCAAAGTTGTTATGTAAAGAGTCAGATATTAAATAATTTAAGGTTTGTGGGTCACACCTGGAATCTGTCCCATATTTTTCTTGTTCTTTCTTTTAAAAATACCTTTCAAATATAAAACCAGGCTATAGGCCAAGTGCCATTGTGGGCCAGTTAGTAGGCCTCTGGTCTAAAAGATGCCTATAAAACCATCTTCATCCTGTGCTTTTACCACACAACTTCCACTTCAACACCTGAGTAAGAGGCTGGTGTGTCTTGCTGTTAACATAGAAAACAACTCAAAGTAACCAATCCCAGTCTTTGAATCAGGTTTATTTTTTTGCTGTCTCAGTGGCAGATGCTGGCTAATATCTTCTAAAGTTTGTCCTCCTGGGGAAAATCAATGTCTTTACATCTAAGGGGAAGTCAGGATTAGTACTGGGGGAAGGGCTAAGCTTTGAGGACTGAAGTGTTGACTGAATGATGGATTCTTTGAGTGTAGGGACCATCGGTATTATAAAAGAACAACATGGTCCCAAAAGCACAAACCAGTTTCTTTCCTAACACTGCCTGTTTCCCCTTATTCTTGTGGGCACTATTCTCTTCAAAGAAGCTTCAAAGAAGAGGATTGAATAGAGATTCCCGGGCATTCAGCAGGGGGTAAGGTTCAGCTTAGTAAAATACATTCCCAAATTCCTATTTAGGCATAAGGTGAGGTTTAGGGACAGGATTAAGTTTCTACCTTTGTTCATCAAGGGATGTTTTATTACCTCAGGATCTCTATTCTCCTCGGGGGCAGAATTCCCTTTCCTTTCTCACCACAGAAGTATTCTATTCTCCTTCCCTGTTGCCATGGCAATGTTTGGAGGCCTTTGTGATGCACACAGATTATTCCATGTTAGGAATATATCTTTTTCTATAGCCTCCCCCTCAGCCAATACATTGGTTTGGTCCTCAGATGTCAAGGTCCTTTATGCCAATCTGGGGTTTGTGATCTGTTTGTCTCATTTCTCACAGGTACACCCACAACCTGTTTACTGAAGGCAATGGTGATGCTATTCTAGTGAAATGCCAATTAATTCTTGTAGCTATGAAACTGTTTAATGGATAGCTTGATTTCTAGTTAAAAGTCTCATGAGAACCCTTATTAAATTTTTTTCAAGTGAGGTTAAAAATTGGCTTAAAATCTGTTATTTTCTCTTTCCAGCCACTTTAAAAAAATCAGCCTTGCAAGGACATGATATATATTAGAGATTCTTTAGATTCAAATATCTGAGCCCTATCTGGATGAAGGAATTAAGTAAAAGTGGTGACACTAAGGTCCAATAAATACCTTATCAACCCTACAATCAAGGGTTATGATGTGGGGTGGGCACAAGCTTTTATCAACCTTGGCACCATTAGCACATTGGGCCAAAGGATTCCTTGATTGTCTTTTTTTGGGAGGGAAGGGGTGCCATTCTGTGCCCTCAGTTGTGACATGCAAAGATATCAATAACAATTGCCAAGTGTCCCATGAGGGGCAAAATAACCCTGGTTAAGTACCACTGGTACATACCAAGCTTGCCAAGCCTCTCAGTTCTTGTTAGTGCTTCTAGATCACATGTGAGCCTTCCAAGCATTTCCTAGTATTCACCGATATGGGAACATGTCAGATAGCCCAAGTGTGTATTCTGCTCTGAAATGTACTATAACCTTTTAACAAAAGCAACATTTAAGGAACAAAGTGAAGTAGTGTGTCCTGTGTACATCCCCATGCAACTGGTATTCTTTAGGCTTCTGCTGTTGTCGTGCTGCCAACACAGATTCCATCTTTGGACAAGGGGCTGCAGTGACTGCCCCAAAGAAGCTTAATGAGGTTTCCAGATGAGCAGAGAAAGAGCATATTCAGAGGCAAGCAATGCCATTTAAATTCAAGTGCAAAAATCTGGCAGCATACAGGTGGTCCAAGAATCCCAGGATAGCCATCAGGGCCTGGAAATCCAACAGCTCCTTTAGTTCCATTACAGCCATCTAAGCCAGGTGGACCTCTGGGGCCTGGCTGTCCAGGGTGGCCCTGTTCAAAGAGAAAAGAAGGGATGAAGTCAGTCACAAGACTATCAATTAATCCGAAGAGCTCCACAGTAAGAAAAGTCAATATGCTGCTAAACTCTTGTTTCCTTGTCCACTTGCTTAACCCTGTCACATATGCTCTCATATCTTCCTTTCAGACTCAGGTACATGTGTCTAATCACAGCTCAAAGATACCTCTTCCCAAAGGATCAATACTTTAATAGGATTCAAGGGGAAACTAAAGGGATCAGGCACAAAGAGATGGGATACATAAGGTGCTACAACTTCACATTCCCTGGGTACAAAGATGTACTAAAGTGGAGCTTAGCAGTTTGGCAGCTGAACTGCTCCCAACAGGGAATCATGCCAGGCCTTGGGAATCCTCAGACCAGACAGATCCTGGGAAGTCTGGCATGATTTCTTTATTGGAAGCTCTGCATGGGAACCAATGCTGGATTTTGGTCTCCAGAGCAGAAGCAGTTCCCATAGTGCTTCCTCTCCTGAAATCTGCTTGGCCCAAAATAAGCAAGTCCTGCAAGAACCACACTTTCAATCTCATTTCATCACAATCACATGTCAGGTTACTGCCTCATTTAGGAAATTGTTATCTTCTCTTCAGGAAGAGATTCTGGGAGTCTTCACTGGAGACACAGGCTGCGGATTGGAGTAAAAGGAGACAGAGAACAGGCTATCTATGTCCCCCATACCCTTGTTCCCTGGCTATACTTCTGGCAGTAGCCATATTTCTCTATAGTCTTAGGTATTCTTGGGCAACAGTTATTTCATGGGTCCAAGTCTCATTGGTTCCAGTACTACGATTCCATTTTTCCCCTTTGGGTCTTGGTTGTAAATAGCTTTGAGTTAGTTAATTACCATCCATTGTTTCCCTTAATCCCTCCCACATCCTTTAAATATACTCTTTATTCAAGTCTATTAAGTTAAATTCTTGAGTATACTGCCTACTTCCTGTTGAGGTCCTAATGTCCACTGTAAAATGTCCCAGTGGAACTTCCTAAGGGTTATCTCTCAGCTGGGTAGCAAGAATAAGTTAAGGCAAGACAACAGGCAGGTACAAGCGTCCTCCTTACTCCTGGGACTTTCGATTCCATTTAATAACAAATCCTTTCTCCTTGCCTGGATTCTCACTCTTTGGTATTCTCATTTTTCACTTGGGCTCATTCCTTTGTTTTGTCATGTAAACTCCTGATATCTCTTACCTGCGGGATTCTAAGAGTATTTGTTCACTCTTCTCTACATTAGTAGAGTTCTCTAGAATTAAACCCTAGAATTCTCTAGAATTAATTTCTAACTCAGACGTTCCAGCCCTTTCTCATCCAGCTGATACTATGGAATGGTGGATAATACACATTTTGGGCCAGTCAGAATTGTGTTCCAGTGCTAACTTTTCTTCTCTCCAGCTGAAGCCTCAGTTCCTTCATCTGTACCATGGGGATGAATAACACCTACTTTGTAGGGTTGCCGTCAACTTTTAAAACAAATAACACCTACCACATTGCATTCTGGTCAAAATCAAGTTGGATTAGGTTTACTAAGTAGGAGTTCAATAAATGGTAAGTCTTTTCCCAGGCAAGTCAGCAAGGTTAAGCCATAGGGCTGAGCTCAATCTTATTCTTAATTCTCAGGGCCTCCGAATTTCTGGCACTTTGTCCTTTCTGGTTACAAGTGATGATTTTATCTATGTGTGTGCCAGTTTTCCAAGAGTGTAGCTCTTTGAAGAAGGAAGCCATAGTTCCATGTAGCCATAAGGGACTAAGCATATAGACTAGGAGTACCTGCTGTATTTCAGAAAAACACTGTTCCTCAGAACCCAGTTTCAAAGTTTCCATTTGGTGAGTGGTATGTGTCCACTTTGGGGATATAAATCTAGTTTGCTCATTTATAAGACCTCTAGGCAGGCAAATGTTTGAGGTTGACTCGGTGGGAAAAGATAAACATAAGTTGCAAAGAACAACTTGAAAACCTCTGCTCTTCCCAACTTATTTGAACTGCAAGCATTTGACAAACATACATTTCTTATGGGTACCAATAGCCCCAACTCACAGCTGAGACATCATTAAAAGCCACAGCCCTATTATCCTCAGTCTACATTGTCCTAATGTGGAAAACCTTAATGAATGCTTGTTTGTTCATTCTCTCCACTTTTAGTTGTGCCCCTTGGTGCAAAGACTCAGATCATCATGAAATGATTACTCACCCATTCATGTTGAAATTGTCTATATGACAACAAAGATGGAGTTTGGGGACCCAAACCAGTGACACTTATATTAATGATCAGCCTATATTAAGAAGGGACCCAGATTCATGCAGTAATCCAGTTTAGTAAGTTGTGTTGGAGAAGCTGTTGGTTCCAGCCAAATTGCTTAATAAGTTGTTAAAAGTTGAACAAAATAGTCTGACTGGCCCTGTGGTGTCTGTATTTTCCTCTGAGGGAGTCATGCCAGTCTGAGAATTATTGCTTAAAAAAATAGGCCCTAGAGGTTGAAGTCAGTCCTCTAAATCTTTTTAGATATCCTGAGGGATACTGAACTCAAGTTTATGCCTCCAGAGCCTCTGGGAGGAGCAGAAGATTTAATCTGTGCTCTCAGGAAGCTATGTGAGACTATCACACAGGACAATGAATAACTACCATAGGCCTGTATGTAATGTGAGGCATTCACCAAAGCCTCCTGGGACCTGAGAGATGGAAGGAAGAGGTAAGTACTGAACAAAAGATGCTCAATACATACTTCTTAAATAGCTAGAAGAGAGAAAAAATAAGGGAGAGGGATTTCATGGAATAATGAAGCTTGGGACCTGAAGCTAAAGCATTCAAAAGTCAAAAGAAAACACAAACAGCTTTTGGTCAAGGGAAGGGCCAAGGGAGTGGCAGTGAAAATTGGGAGCAGCAAGCTCATCGGGGAAGTCTGGACAGCTGCAACTCTTTCTTCCAAGCAAGGAAGACCCAAAGAGAAGTGATCAACTCCTGCAAGCTCTAGAGCTCTCTTGCTTACAAGTTAAAGATTTGAAGGCAGAAATGTCCAGCTGGATCTAGGGACAGGTTCCAGCTCTGATTTGAAAACAATGTGGGCCTCACACGATTTACTTTATTCTACCTCCCATTAAAAAGAGACTGCAGGGGGCTTGCATTATGGCGCAGTGGTAGTATGCTCGCTTGGCACACATGAGGCACTGGGTTTGATCCTCAGCACCACATAAAAATAAAATAAAGATATTCTGTCCACCTACAAATAAAAAATAAATATTTACATAAAATTTTTAAAAAGAGACTGCAGGAGGAAGGGTGTGTTAACAGTGCAAGCTCCAAATCCTCCACTCATCTCTGGCAAAGCCAGCTCTACAAGATGAATGGTAGAGGCAGCTTCCAGTTTTCTATATTCTCTTACTCATAGTTCCCAGAAGATATGAACTCTGAGTGGAGATTGGCTAAAGTGACTATAGGAACACAGCCATTAGAAAATGCCAAGAGATGTTAAGAAATGATGGCCATCCCCATCCACTTTATTT
>PVHX01024511.1:11008-23963 GCA_004024805.1 Geosciurus inauris
CTTGATATGCTGAGCTTCCTGCACAAGATCTCATCTTCTTTTAAACAAGACTGAAAATCACTTCAATAGACAAACAGCCAAGGCTAAGGATTGAATATAGAGAAAAATGACGATGGGAAAAAACAAAATGCGGTAGCCAGTAAGTTCCCAAACACAATACAGTAGGATTTTAAAGGCTGGGGAAATGTTACCATGGAATCCCCAACAGTGGGTTGAGTGGAGATATAGGACAAAGACAGGAGAAACTATGGGATTGGGTTGGATGGAATGGAAGAGGAGATATTACAAACTCCCAACCCACTACTTATATGTAGCAAAGCAAAGGTCCATAGGATGAATGCCAAGAGTCTATGTTCAAGTGATCTTTGGAATAGTCACTTTGTAAAATCTAAAGGGAAAGTCATTCTGAAATGAAGTAAGGCAGAAAAGAACAACATATTTAAACAAAATATATCAAGATATCATTAAAGACTTTTTCTAATTTTCAAGTACCTTCTCAATTCTCCTATAATAAGCATGTATATGCTCTAATATGGCTCAGCCTCTGTACCTTAGAAATAGTCCCTCACATCCAATCAAAGCTTCCCTCAACTCACAAGACCTTACTCATTTGGGCTAAAATACCGATGGTTTCTTATGAATGCATATGCCCTCCACCTCTCAACACTCTGACTTAGAGCTTCCTGTACTTGAGTCCAAGGGTAACTGTGACCACTGTCCTTTAAATCTCACCACATGCATCTCAGTATTTGACCCTAAGTATGCTTGCATGAGACAGGATGTTGCTAAGGCCAAAGTACCCCAGCTATGAAGTAGAACCTACAAGATGGTATTCAAAATGCTTCCGTGGACACTTACTGGAATCCCATTGATGCCAAGAAAGCCAGGAACTCCCATGGGACCCTAAAAAAGGAGTAGGCAGAGGAATGTGAGAGACAATTCAATTTATATCTTCTAGGTTTGATAGGTTTGTTTTTGTGATTCAAAGGCCTAAGTTAAGAAATGTTTTATATTTCCCTCACTACATTGTGTGGCCTTGTTCCCTATTTCAGAACTAAGTGATCACTTCCTTCTACCTAAGGCCTTGGATGTGTCTGTGTTCTGAGATGAGTTATCATCCTTAGGCAGTATAGTGGTAAGCCTAAAAATTAAGGCTGAATGTCACATGCTGCTTTGACATCTGGAGAAATCCAGGAGGGCTTCGAGAGGCCTAACCATGAGTTCCCTCCCCACCTGCTCTTTCAGATAAAGTCCTGTAACCAAACCACCCTGTTTATCAAATGGACCAGGTACAATTTCTGCTTATCCCTGAATAGCTGTTTCAATACCCTGCTGGACCACCACATTATTCAAATAAGTCAAATCACATAATCCTTCAGGAACCAGGGCTCTTGATACATAAAGTCTGCCTCCCACAGCCTTTTACTTCACTCTTCCTGAGTGCAATCCCTGTGTGGTCTTGCATGGTGTGTGGTGTCCTCTTCCCCTGAGCTGTGAGTCTATATAACTAATAAACTGCTATCGACCTCATCTGTCCAGTGTTAGGTGTTGTGTCTTCAGCCATTCCCATTATTATAGTGTGAGAATCCCTCCCTCACCAAGTGGGTTAATAGGAGGTGATTCAACTAGGCAGGGAACATAAACCGAGTTGCTAAACTCAGTTGGCCTGCCACCATGACATTATCACTCTCTTCTCTTCTAGTTCTTTCCTTCTATCTGTGACACCCCAGATTGCTTGCAAGACTTCTGAGCTCTTGCCTCCCAGTCTCCTTTCTGGGATTCTTGGTCTCTAGTGTCCAGTTCAAACACACATGACTTCTTACCACAGTGAGTCCACTTGTCTGGCAAATAGGTAATATATGCACTTTACAGTTTGCTTGCCATGAGATTCCCTCCCAAAATGGGCTGAACCATCAGCAGCATATCACCATCTTATCTCTCTTTTAAAAAATTTTTAGTTGTAGATGGGCACAATATCTTTATTTATTTATTTTATGTGGTGCTGATGTTCAAACCCAGTGCCTCACACAACTTAGGAAGTGCTCTACCACTGAGCCCCCCAACCCTCATCTCATCTCTTATTAATGTATGTAGCTGGACACTGAAGAAATTCACTAAGCATTATTTCCATAATTGAGCAGAGGTGAGATTGACAACTTTTGGGCTTTAATGATTTTGGTCCATGCACCACAGGAAAAGCAAGATTTGGTGATCTTACCTTATCTCCTTTTGGTCCATATGGTCCCAGAGGGCCTGGAGAGCCCTTTTCCCCTTTCAACCCTGATAAACCAGTAGGGCCGGCAAATCCTTCAGGACCTGTGGGACCTTGAAATCCAATTGGTCCGGGTCGTCCCTAAGACGGACAGAAGGAGTGCAATTAGTCAATAAAAAATTCAACATCAACACTTTCCATTTTCCCATGCACAAAGAACACTGTCACCACTTCATTAAATAATTTTGGCTTACAGATCTCTGAGGCATGCCAAAGTTCCAGACATGGATCAGAAAAAGCTATTTTAGGGACTGCTAAGCTTATTTGGATAGAACACATTTTATAAGCTCATTTAATATGATTCATGTGCACCAAGATCCTTCAACTTTGTACTTCTTAGGAGATTAGTTATTCAGGCTGAATAATATTGTCTTCTTCCCAGTGAATGCCAGACCATCCATCAGATTGTCAAAATAGTGAAAGAACAGAACATCAGAGAACATCGTGGCATTTTTAAACTCATATTCAAATGGCCAGCCACAGGCTTGCAGTGAAATTTGGAAATGGCTGTGCCTAAACAATACTGCCCCAGGGAGCCAGGGAGGGGAGAACCTAAAAACCTCTGAGCTGAGTAACCTGTCAGAATTCATCTTTGGCTGATCCCAGGATACCTCTGCTATACCTGGCAACAGATACTCTCAGGGAACACACACACACACACACACACATGCACACACACACATGCACACACACACACACTGTTTACTTGCTTTTCCTATTCTCTCTCTTTTCCTCTCCCCTCAATGTGAATAGTGTTGAATGTGTAAAATGAAAGGAGCCTTAGAATATCTATTAAGGATCAATTATGTTCGCAAGAAGGAGAAGCCTGAGGATTTTGAATGCCCTGGTTATAAAATGTCTGTAACAATTAAGTATGAGAGTTCAGGCTGACATTTTAAAGCAGACTGAGGCTGAGAATTAACCCCAGTGGATACAAAACAGGCAGCCTGGACTATCATTTAGAACAAGTCTCAGTAGGGACTGAATTTTCTTGGCAGAAAAATGAAAACCATTAGTAATGTGCATTAACTTTCAGAAAACACAACACCATATCAGGTAGAGAGCTTATTTTCATAAATGCTTCCATCTCCACCTCTTGGCCTCTTTACTGACTGTCTGCAATTTCCTACAAATCTGTGAAAAACTCCAGCAAAAGCCCATTAATCATGCCCTTTATTATTCATGTTCAAGGTTTACTTTTAAGGGCCTCAAACAGGACATATGCCTTATGCAGTGGCTAGAGTCGCAAACTGGAGATATAAGTGGCCAACAGCTGTGCTGGTCCTTTAGAGTATAATTTTTTGTGTCAATCAAGCCCTATGAAGATTTAGGACTCATGGAAAGAAATAAAATATGCTCTTTCCAAGGAGACACATTTCTGTGGGGCACCACCTACCACTCAACCTTTCACAAACATGCAGGCTACAAAGGAAGGTAGGCTAAAAACTGTCTAATAGGCTTACTTCTGGGAATGATGAAGATAGGGGGTTAGTGTTCATGCTTGAGGATGTTACCTCCCATCACTGGAATTTTGTTTCACAATGATTCTGTTATTTACTATTCTTGTAATTTTCATACAATCAATATGTGTGTATAAAGAGAAAAAAAACACTTCTACCAAAAATCAATTGGTGATATATGTGTGCATCTATTTCTAGACTTTATTCTGTTAACATATACTTTTATGCTAAAATCACACTTGCATGATTACTATAGTTTTCTAATAAACTTCCTTTCTAATCTGTAAAAAAGAGAGAGGAAAAAAATCAATACTTTCAAACAATTGTGCTGGGATGCTGCTAAGAATGAGCAAAGAAGTCAAAATCTGGGTTCCAAGAGTACTGAACACAAACGCATCACAAACAGTCCAGGTCTGGAACACAGCATAAGTATTGCAGGAACACAGGAAGGACTGGCCACAGATGTTTGAGGAATACTTACACTTGCCCTATGGCTGGGGGAAGTCATGGGCCACATCTGGATGGCCAAAAGGGCCCAGCTGAAGTGGACCTGGAAAGCCAGGCAAGGAAGTTGGAGACTTGATATGGTAAGACATAGGGAACCATCTGTGAAGAAAGCTGTGTTCAGGGCTGAAAGTCATCAAGGAGCTGGAGAACATGTGTGTGTCAGCAGGAGGACAAGGCAGCCTGCCTGAGGCTGAAACAAGGGAGGCAGATAAGAACCAGCTGTTGGGGAGGAACACTCTGCTTGGAGGGAGGATGGGATCAGGATGGGCTTGCTGAGGTCATGTTATTGCTAGCAGAGAAGACCCAGTCAGGGCACTGAATGCTTAACCAAAGTTTTCCCATGTCAAGGGAGGTGAGGGGGAAAGCATGATAAACCACTGAACACCTATTTAGAGAGTGGGCCCAATTTCCATCCTGCTCACACCATTAGAGGAGCTTGAGCAATGCCCAACGTGGACACATGGACTGGCACACTCCACCTCCACTCCCTCGCTTTTGAGAACACAAGGGCAACACCTACAGCAAACAAGAAGGTGTAGGATGAGGTGATTCCAGGGCTTTACTTAACAGGAACTCTGATTCCACCCAGCAAAAGCAGCGTTCCATGGCCAGCTTCTTTTTTCTTGACTGGGTGGGCACGCTAAATTTGTTGACACCTCTGTTCCAGTCACAAAGGTGAAAGTGAGTTTCTTAAAGACCTCATGAGTGCTGGGGTTGTAGCTCAGTGGTAGAGTACTTGCTTAGCATGTGTGAGGCACTCGGCTTGATTCTCAGCACCACATATAAATAAATAAAATAAAGGTCCATTAACAACTAAAGCAATATTTTTTAAAAAAGACCTCATGAATCTTTTTTTTTTTTAAATTCAAACTCTTTTTTTCCAAGGGGCATCTGAAAACATAACACTTGGAGAAACATGGACTTCTGGGCTAACCCCCAGGTGTTTAGGATGGTGGGCATGTGAGAAGGCTAGCTTCAAACCTCTCAGATTGACTTCAGAACTAGAAGCAGGTCCTATGGCATATCTTGAGGCTCCTGAGGCACTATTCCTCTCAAAATCCCTCCTCAGTGTGGTGCCAGGCCCTTCTGAATTCTGGAATCATAGCATATGATCATGGCAAGGAGCCTTCTCATCTCCCGGAAATCTTCTCATATAGTGTGGCACACAGTACCACCAACAAACAGAGGTGTTCAAGAAAAAACAATGGGTTGTTTTGTCAGCCATCTCTAGATATGCTTACTCTGTGGCTCATCACAGTTTGGTCTTTTTGCTCATCTTCAGTGCACACAGTTTCTGTCTTAGTACCCAATGTACTGTTGAAGCTCGGTACTAAATCAGGGATGATTTTTTTTTTCCTCCAGACAGTACCAGCGACACTTTTCATAGTGGCCAGCAGAGGACAGTGTGACAACACAGAGAATACAGATAAGCAGGTGGGTGGGTGGGCCTCTCCCACCACAGAGAAAAAGAAATCAAACCAGTGTCAGAGAAGTCACAGAATGTTCGAGCAGAGAAGGCCCTTGGAGACCATTCAATCCAGGGTTTATTTTATACATGGGGTGGTGGGGGGAGACTGAGATAAGAGGAAGGACTTGTTTAGGTCACACAGCTAGTAGGAACAGTGCACAGCTTAAACTAGACTGCCTGCTGCCAGTGGATGACTTTTCCCTGTTTGCCAATGGCAGATGTCCTAGGGGGTCCATCAGGCTGCCCCCCCTCACCCTGGGTCTGCCCCTGGGACTCTCCCCATCAGTAGGCTGCAGCAGCCAGATGCTCACACATCATTTCTCTCTTCCTAACCCTGATCATTTCACAGAACCAATCTGAAACACCATCACTGTTTGGACTGCTAGCAGAATTTCAATAGGCTTGGACCAATGCCCTGCCCTGATACATGTCATTTATTTTGGCAAATAGATCCAGACAGGGCAGAAGGGACTCCTCCAAGTCTTTCCAACAAACTCTCCTGCCTCCATCTGCTCAGGATTTTAAATGTGCACATCAGGGACTAATTCTCAAGGGAATGGCTTAGGAATTGTGCCTAAGCCCAGGGACTACAGGTCCACAACCACAGTCCAAGCTGGATGCTTCCTCCTGACCATGGGTTGAGTATATTGTGCATTTTAAGGTTACCTTTGACCAGAACCCGACAACTGGGGTAAGAGACCCAGAAATGGATCTGTTTATAAAGTAGTACACATATGCAGAAATAACATCCAGGAAACTTAAAAGCACATGTCTCAGACTAGGTAGGACTGTGAAAACTGATGGAGGTGGCTGACTTTTCATAATGGGGCCCCCTTTGGCCTTTTTATCCAGCCTTCAAGATTCCAGTGTTCTTCTCCCATAAAATTAAAATTTGTTCCTTAGGAAGAATCTGAAATTCATTCCCACCAACACATAAATGACTGACAACAAGTTAGAGCTTTACTTTTCCCAGGGCGATTTATGGTTAATGGTGAGCAAATTGTTAAGTCAGGGGACGAATGTGATATTTGTAAAGCTGGGATCTTGCATATAATTGCTGTGAGTCAATGAATGGAAAACACGTGGAACATAGAACAAATATATCAGTTCCCTATCCCCTTCAGGTAAAATGATGGAAAAATGGAAAAGTTAGGATTGGGTACTTGATGCTTCTTTTTGTAAGTTTAGCTGAGAGCTACACAGACATCATTTGAGAAACCATCTTTAGGGCAGAGATGTGTGCCTGGGAATGAAGGAGTATGTATACTGGCACCCCACATCTGTGGTGGCAATTCTCCCCCTATTGAGGGATGGTGTTCTGGTTCTTCTGGGTACTTGGATCCTCAGTGTGCTCATTCTCCTAAAGGGACCTCATCTACATGCTAATGACTCCCCAAATCTGAGCCTCCAGCCCAGATTTCTCTTATGAGTGTTCCAGATCCTCATAGCCAGTGGCTTATGAGACCTTTCCATCTGCATATTCTGACTCCAACTCAACATGACCAAAACAGAACTCGCGGTCTTATCTTTAACTTCATTCCCTAAATCAACTACTTTCTCTCAGGTTACTGGAGTTGACTTAGTAAATGGCATTATCCATGAGGTTGACTGAGTCAGAAATTCAGAGATCCTCCATTGCAGCTCCCTTTGCCTCAGTTCCCACCCACATCCAATCCATCAGTAAGCAGTGTTGCACACCTGTAATCCCAACACTTTGGGAGGCTGAGACAGGAGAATCACGAGTTCAAAGCCAGCCTCAGCAACAGGAAGGTGCTAAGCAAATCAGTGAGACCCTGTCTCTACATAAAACACAAAATAGGGCTGAGGATGTGGCTCAGTGGTCGAGTGCCCCTGAGTTCAATCCTTGATACCAAAACAACAACAACAAAATTTTATTCAATGCAAGAATAAAGAGAAAACCAGAGACAACAGAAGAATCAGTGAACTTTAAGATAGGCCAGTAAGCTGGGCTTGGTGGTGCATGCCTCTAATCCCAGTGGCTTGGGAGGCTGAGGCAGGAGCATCATGAGTTCAAAGCCAGCCCCAGCAAAAGTGAGGGACTGAGCAACTCAACTCTGTTTCTAAATAAAATACAAAATAGGGCTGAGGATGTGGCTCAGTGGTCAAGTTCTCCTGAGTTCAATCCCCGGTACCAAAAAAAAAAAAAAAATGCATATCTATCTTTGATGCTTTTAGTTCAGGTCTTCCTCATCTCTCTCCTAGATGTCTTTCCACAGCTTCCCAATTGGTCTGCCATCCTTCAGTCTTGCATTGTTCTCCCTAGTATCCTAGCTTTTAAAAAAATATTTTTAGTTGTTGATGGACCTTTATTTATTCATTTATTTATATGTTGTGCTGAGAATTGAACCCAGTGCCTCACACGTGCTAGGCAAGTGCTCTACCACTGAGCCACAACCCCAGCCCCATATCCTAGCTTTTATGTATATTCCTCTGCTCTCCTGGATAGCTCCTCCATATCCTTCAGGTTCCATAAAAGATATCAGCTCCTTCAGGGAGCTATCCATGATTACTTCTACCTCACAGCATACCTAGGTTGCCTGTTTATGTGCTGATATCTCCAACAGACTGAGCTGCTTGAGGACAGGATCCATGCCCGACTCCTCACTGCATCAGCTGTGCTGTACTCAGCAGGCATTCAGTAAATGTTTTCTGAATGAATGAATATACATACTGAAAAGTGCAATCAAGAAACATCTGTTCACAGGACCACAGAAAAGAGAGCTGTATAAGCCTCAGGAAGTCATCCAGTTCAGGATGGAGAAATTGGAGCCCAGAAAGAGAAAAGGATTCACTCAAGTTCTCAGAGTATCGACTCTATACATTTTTTTCCTCATTTTAAAAAATTGGTGCATTATAGTTGTACTTATGGATGGAATTTGTTGTTACATATCCGTACATGCACACTATATAACAATATAATTTGGCCAATATAACTCCCAGCATTTTCCCCCTTCCCTCCCTACCTTCTACCCCTTGGTCCCTTTCCTCTACTGATCTCCCTTTGATTTTGAGAAGATCCTTCCCACCTTTGTTTACCTTTTTCCTCTCTAGCTTTTGCATATGAGAGAACACATATGACCCTTAACCTCTGTCACTCTATACTTTTTATTTTTTAAAAATTTTAAATTATTATTTGTTAGTTATACATGACAGTAGAATGTAGTTTGGCAGATTATACATAGAGTATAACTTATTCTATTTAGGATCCCACTCTTGTGGTACATGATGTGGAATTACCCTGGTCATGTGTTCAAATAAAAGTCTAGGAAAATTATGATGGATTAATTCTACTGTCCTTCCTATTCCACTCCCCTCTCACTCATTTCTATTTGTTTCTCTTTGTATAATCCAATGGATTTCTATTATTCCCCTCCCCAACCTCCCTTGTTTTGGGTTAGCATCTACAAATTAGAGAGAACATTCAGCCTTTGGTTTTTTGGGACTGGCTTATTTCACATAGCAATATATTCTCCAGTTCTATCCATTTACCAGCAAATGCCATAATTTCATTCTTCTTTATGTCTAAGTAATACTCCACTCTGTATATATACCACATTTTATTTATCCATTCATCTGTTGAAGAACACCTAGGTTGTTTCCATAGCTTGGCTATTGTGAGTTGAGCTGCTATGAACATTGATGTGGCTGCATCACTGTCATATGGGGTTTTTAAGTCCTTTGGGTATATAATGAGGAGTGGGATAACTGAGTCAAATGGTGATTCCATTCTGTTTTCTAAGGAATCTTCATATTGCTTCCCATAGTGTCAACACTACATTTTTAAAAACACAGTACCATGATACCTTTTAGGAAATTTAAAAACAGAAACAGTCATAGTGGGGCGTGGTGGTGTACGCCTGTAATCCCAGCACTTAGGGAGGCTGAGACAGGAGAATCGTGAGTTCAAAGCCAGCTTCAGCAACGGCGAGGTGCTAAGCAACTCAGTGAGACCCTGTCTCTACATAAAACACAAAATAGGGCTGGGGATGTGGCTCAGTGGTCGAGTACCCCTGAGTTTAATCCCCACTACCAAAGAAAAAAAAAAAAACAGAAACAGTCCATATGTAATGAACTTTCTAGGCATTCTCCATCCACTGAGATCACTGAGTGAAATGACTTTGATTCTTATCTGGATTGGTGTCTATCCTTTCAACAATTACTTATTTACCACCTAATATGTAAAAGGCTTTGGGGTTAAGATGGTGGGTAAGAGACTTTCTGCATTTGTGGAGGTTATAGTCTTACTATCCCTTGAAAGGAATGTGCATTTATTGCCCTATCTCCCTATATGATTACATGACTGGTGTAACTCTACATCATGTACGACCAGAAGAATGAGAAGTCATACTCCATTTAAGTATGATGGATCAAACTGCATTCTATTGTCCTATATAACTAATTAGAACAAATAAAAAAGAAAGAGATGTGCATGCCCATCCCTAACCTAATTCAACACTTCATTTTGACCTGAGTTCTGTGCTAGGTATGTATACATCCCTGTGTGAGGGACAAGATGGTAATACACTAAGAAAACACAATGCATGGACCATGCTTGTTGGGAAAGATAAGGCTATATCATAAGAAGTAATTGGAGATGAAGTCATGTGCAATGAATTTTAAAAATTAGACTGTATACACCATAAGTGCAAGAGGAATTCAGAGATATGTGAGCTCACAAGAGAGCAGAGAAGTGAGAAAAAGGCTACCAACATGTTAGAGAATGCATTCCAAACATAGAAAATTGTGGGAATAAACAAATTGTGTAAGCAAGGGCCAGTTAGAAGCCTAGGTCTGGCTAGAGCTGAGGTAGCATCTCAAATAATCAGTGAGAAAGGGCAAGAGATGTTAACTTGCAAAAACCTCTGGGTGCTGGAGTGCTCACTTTGGTTCATTAGCTGTATTTTGTTTTAAATTTTAGTTTGGCTCCTAATTTAGTTCAGAAGTTGAGTCAGCTTGGTATAGTAGCTAAGAGGACAAGATTCTGAGTCAAAAAGTCTTGAATTCAAAATCCTTCTTCACCACTGTAGGACTTTGGAATGGAGGACAACCTCAGGTTTCTAATCTATCCAATAAGAATAATATTAGTGGGCTGGGGCTGTAGCTCAGTGGCAGAGTGCTTGCCTAGCATGCATGAGGCACTGGGTTCGATCCTCAGCACCACATATAAATAACAAATGAATAAAATAAAGATCCATCAACAACTAAAAAATAATTAAAAAAGAATAATATTAGTGTCTACTTCAGAGGGTAATTACAAGAATTAAATGATATAATTCATATAAACCACAATTTTAACTCCTTTGTATCCATCTGAAACACCTGGAGGTAATGTTAAAAGACAGATGGCTTGGCCCCACCCCAGAGTTTCAGATTCAGTAGGTCTGGTTGGATCTAAGAATTTGCATATTTATTAAGGTCCCAGGTGGTACTGATGCTAGGGGTTTGAGACCAAACTTGGAAAGACTCTTCTAGAAATCATTTAGCATGCTACCTAGCATAGAATAAATGTACAGTGAAAGTTACTTGTTATTGGCATATTTTTCTTATTTAGTAAAATGGATTGTGCAGGTTTGAGATTCACAATTTAAGCATCCCCTCACTTTTTTTTTTGGTTACTGGGGATTGAACCCAGCATCTCCAGCCCTTTTTAATATTTTATTTAGAAACAAAGTCTCACTGAGTTTCTAAGGGCCTCACTAAGTTGCTTAGGCTGACCTTGAACTCGTGACCCTCCTGCCTCAGCCTCCTGAGCCACTGGGATTACTCAGCATTCCTTCTTCACTATGGTTCAAGGCACCTCCTCTTCTTTCTCATTAGGACACAAAGGAGGAAGGGGAATAAGACTAGAGACAGGAAAACCATTGAGGCAGCTGTAATCTCTTAGAGGGAAATAACAATAACCTGGATTAGGCTCATGACACTAGAGACAAGGGAGAAAACATATTTGAGATATATTTCTGAGGCTTTACCATAAAAACTTAGTGCTAGATTACAATCAATGGGTAAAATTGAGGAAGGTGCACCAGGGCATGGTGGCACATTCCTGTAATCCCAGCAGCTTGGGAGGCTGAGGCAGGAGGATCACGAGTTCAAAGCCAGCCTCAGCAACTTGCTGAGGCCCTAAGCAACTTAGGGAGACCCTGTCTTTAAATAAAAAATAAAAAGGGCTGGAGATGGGCTGGGGTTGTGGCTCAGTGGTAGAATGCTTGCCTAGCATGTGTGAGGCACTGGGTTTGATTCTAAGCACCACATAAAAATAAATAAATAAAGGTTAATTCACAACTAAAAAAAGTATATATTAAAAAAAAAAAGAGGACTGGAGATGTGGCTCTGTTGTTAAGCGCCCCTGGGTTCAATCCTCAGTACAAAAGAAAACCCAACCAACTAAACAAACCTGAGGAAAGTACAAAGGATGATTCCTAGGTTTCTTTTTGGTCAACTGAGGAGATTTCTTCATTGACATGTGGAAACCAAAGGGAAAAAGAGTCTTGAATGGAAGATGAGGAGTTCATCATTGGACAGGTGGAATTTAAAATGCTTTGGGAACATCTAGGGAGAAATTCAGCATTGTTTTCCCTACTAGACTGGAAGGTTTGAGGACAAGGAGTGAAGTTCACTCACTACTGTATCTCCAGAGATGCAGCATCTGGTGTGCAGTGGACAAGAAAAGCATAATTGTGGAATAGATAAAAATAGAGACCTAAACATACACCTGGAATCTTTAAAATGGCCCCTTCCAAGTCTCATTAGCTAGAGGCAAAATAAGATTAAACTACTCTTGCTAAAAAAGAGTATCGAAAGCCCCATTGTAGCTTTCAAGGAATAGGGTGCAGAGATCCCTGACCTCCAGTTTAGAGACTAGGTGGATTGAGTTTTACAATTCATCCTTACTCTATAACTGGAATTTCCCTCTCAGCTATGAGGTTTAGTGGTTGTACAAAAACTTAACAAGGATGGATAAAGAAACTGTGGTATATATACACAATAGAATATTACTCAGCAATAAAAGAGAATAAAATTATGGCATTTGCAGGTAAATGGATGGAGTTGGAGAATATCATGCTAAGCAAAGTAAGCCAATCTCAAAAAACCAAATGCCAAATGTTCTCTCTGATTAGTGGATGCTGATCCATAATGTAGGGGAGGACACGGGAAGAATAGAGGAAATTTGGTTATGGGGGGCAGGGGGAGGGGGCAGGGGGACAGTAAAGATGGTGGAATATGATG
>PVHX01024512.1:0-23838 GCA_004024805.1 Geosciurus inauris
AAACTTGGAATGGAACCACCATTTGATCCAGCTATCCCACTCCTTGGCCTATACCCTAAAGACTTAAAAACAGCACACTACAGTAAAGCAGCCACTTCAATGTTTATAGCAGCACAATTCACAATTGCAAAACTGTGGAAGCAACCCAGATGCCCTTCAATAGATGAATGGATAAAGAAACTGTGGTACATATACACAACGGAATATTATTCAGTAATAAAAGAGAATAAAATTATGGCATTTGCAGGCAAATGGATAGAATTGGAGAACATTGTGCTAAGTGAAGTAAGCCAATCCCCAAAAACCAAATGCCGAATGTTCTCTCTGATTAATGGATGATGATACATAAGGGGGGTGGGAATGGGGAACATAGGAGAAATGGAGGAACTCTGGATGCGGCAGAGGGGAGGTGAAAGGAGGGAAAGGGGAATGGGTATAGTAAAGATGGTTGATTGAGATCATCATCACTACCCTTGGTGCATGTATGAAGACACAAATGGTGTGACTCTATCTGGCTTGCAACCAGAGAAATGGAAAAATTGAGCTCTATATATGTACTGTGACTTGAAATGCATTTAAATAAATTATAACAAAAGAATTAAAGCCGGGTGCAGTGGCACATGCCTGTAATCCCAGCACTTCAGGAGGCTGAGACAGGAAAAGCATGAGTTCAAAGCCAGCCTCAGCAACAGCAAGGCGCTAAGCAAATTAGTGAGATTCTGTTTCTAAATAAAACACAAAATAGTGTTGAGGATGTGGCTCAGTGGTCAAGTACCCCTGAGTTCAATCCCTAGTACCAAAACAAACAAACAAACAAATAATTAAGAAAGGACTGGGCAGCAATGGCAAGGCGCTAAGCAATGCAGTGACCCCTTTCTCTACATAAAATACAAAATAGGGCTGGGGATGTGGTTCAGTGGTTGAGTTCCCCTGAGTTCAATCCCGGGTACCAAAATAAGGAAAGAAGGGGGTGGGGGAGGAAGGAAGAAAGGAAGGAAGGAAGGAAGGAAGGAAAGACGGATTGGGGATGTAGCTTAATGATAGAGCACTGTCTAGGATGTGCAAAGCCCTGGGTTTAATCCCTAGTACTGCACACATACATGCAAAGTTAAAAAATGAATGATAATAACTAGTAGGTCCTTTACTATAAGGAATGCAGTGATAAAACAAATCAAAGTCTTGCTCCTTGACTTGAAGCATTACCTGTGCTGATGATGTCTTCTGGAAGCTCATCACCACAGTATCTGAAAGGGAATTTTTAGAAAAAAGAGGTCACATGAAAGAATATTATATAGCTATTGAAGTGGCTCTTACTGATAATAAATGTTTTAATTCCTTTAATCAGTGGCTCATTTTTCTATAATTTCAAAACATTTCTTACTTTTTAACTTGGAATTATAGGGAGAAGAGGGGTTGAAACAGTTTGTTTAAATTAATATCAAAATATTAATTAGATGATTTTTTTTAAACTGGGGATTGAATTCAGGGTGCTTAATCCCCAGCATTTTTGATTTTTTATTTTGAGACTGGTCTTTCTAAGTTGCTTACGGCCTTGCTACGTTTCTGAGGCTGATCTCAAACTTGCCAGGCCTCCTGCCTCAGCCTCCTGAGCCACTGGGCTACCATGCCAGGCTAGATAGTCTAAAATACTGGTTATGGTTGGGGATGTTCCTCAGTGATAGAATGCTTGCCTGGTATGTATGAGGCCCTGCATTTGATCCCCAGCACTGTTAAAACAAATATACAAAGAAAGAGTGAAAAAAGGGTTATGAAGTGGGGACCTACATATATAAAACACTTAATTGTATATTTATGTGTCATGATATTTTGCTTCTCATATTGGAAAATCATGAAAAAATATTAAGGAAAGGCGCACTTGTTTTTTATGGCAAAGAAAGCTATTTTAAATAAAATATCCATTGTACACTTAGCTAAACTGCGTGAGGAAATGGGCTATACTTTGCTAATTTACTTTGCGTTCATAGCCTTTATCACAAGGCCTTTTATAAGGAGAAAGGCAACAATTGCTGAATTTATAATCATTTTTAGGAGGTTGATAAGAATTAGAACACTTAACCCCAACAAGTTCTTCAACTAACATCTCTCTTTTCCTATTGTTCATCAAATCATGAGTTTTTAATACATTAATAAATTAATCAAAATGCTATTATCATACTTTAATAATAAATACCTGTAGCAGTCAACTAAGAAAAATCAGTTGAAAAAGAATATGATGTTATCAAAGAGTAGGAATATAAGAAAATCAATATTATAGATGAAGAAAAAATTAAAGAAGCAACAAGCAAATACTGATCATTCACTGAACTTCCTGTATGCAGAAATGCACGTACCTTCCCACAAAGCCGTGGATGTCATCATAACTGTCATATATTTCAACATAGTCAGCCAAGCAACCTGGGTCATCTTCAAGGTCAAAGTCCAAAAAACTCAGGTGAATACGCTGACCATACTTGAGTCTAATGTGCCAGTAGCATACTTGATTATCATCATACTCATTTGGGAAGCCTGGAGATTTAAATATTCGCTTTGGATCTGTAAAGACACCACCACATTCCTTTGCTGAAATTGAAAAGAAAAGAAAAGAAAGCCTTAGGAAAATAATTATCCTTATTTAAAAATAATACTTCCTTCTCAGGCATTATTTATTACTCTTTACAAAATACTAAAGAAATTGCTTAATATATAGTATATTGTATAGTGTGTGCATATAGTTAAAGAATAAATGTATTTTTTCATTAAACATTTCTCAGTTACCTAAAATGAACACGAAGTATTTGTGATTTTTTAAAAAGTAAAAATAGCAGGAAAAATGGTAATTTAACTGTGTTTCTGTTTTCATTTTTGCTTTTTTTCCTTTATCTTTTAAGGCATAAAATACACATTTTTATGTATGTATTTATTTATTTATTTTGGTACTAGGGATTGAACCCAGGTACGCTTAACCCCTGAGCTACATCCCCAGCCCTTTTTAATATTTTATTTAGTTTCAGGGTTTCCCTGAGTTGCTTGGGGCCTCACTAAATTGCTGAGTCTGGCTTTGTACTCACAATCTTCCTGCCTCAGCCTCCAGAGTCACTGGGATTACAGGGGTGCACCACTGAACCTTGCTCACTATTATGTATTTTGCCAAATATATGTATGCACCCATCTTATCAGCAGCCTAATCAAGATGGTAGTGATTTATTTATTTATTTTCCATTACTGGGTATTGGATCCAGGACCTTCAGCAAGTGCTATATCTCTGAACTACATTACATTCTCATTCTCAGCCCTTATTCTTTTCTTTCTTTCTCTTTCTCTCTCCTTCCTTCCTTCCTTCCTTCCTTCCTTCCTTCCTTCCTTCTTTCCTTCCTTCCTTCCTTCTTTCGATACTGGGGATTGAACTCAGGAGCACCTGACCACTGAGCCACAGCCACAGCCTTATTTTGTATTTTATGTAGAGACAGGGTCTCACTGAATTGCTTAGCGCCTCGCCATTGCTGAGACTGGCTTTGAACTCGTGATTCTCCTGTCTCAGCCTCCCAAAGTGTTGGGATTATAGGCATGCACCATCACACCGGGCTCTCAGCCCCTTTTCTACCTTTATTTTGTAAAAAGATTAATTGGTGCATTATTACTATACATAATACTGAGATTTATTGGTACATTTTCCTACGTGCACACAATAGAACAACAGAATTTGGTCAATTTAATTCCCCAGTACCTCCCCTTTCCCAGTCCTTTTCTAACATTTTACTTTAAGACAGGGGTTTGCTAAATTGCCTAGGCTGGCCTTTAAATTGCAATTCTCTTTCCTCAGCTACCAGAGTGGTGAGACTGCAGGTCTGCACCATCACATCCCACTCAAAATGGTGAGACTCTTTTTTTTTTTTTTTTCTGTTCTGTGGTGTCGCCATTGTCTTCAGGGACTCACTTAGAATAATGGGTCCTCTAAGTTTTGTTTCGAAAATCATTATAGAATTTTCGGATCATAAGGGACCATAACAGTGACTCAATCCAATTAAAGGGAATAATTTATAATTATTCTGCAATTTTTTTTTTTTTGGTACTGAGTATTGAACCCAAGTTCTTGTGCATGCTAAACTCACACTCTACCACTGAGCTACATCCGTAGGCTTAATGCTATACTGTCTATAGTGTGGGGTTTTGTTTTTGTTTCGGTACTGGGAATTGAACCCGAGGATACTTTACCACTGAACTATAACCCTTGTCCCTTTTATGTTTTATTTTGAGACAGGGTCTCAATAAGTTGCCCAGGCTGGTCTCGAACTTGAAATCCTCCTGCCTCGGCCTCCCAATTTGTTGGGATTATAGGCATGCATCACCGTGCCAGGCTCTATGCTGGTTTTAAACCAACATTGGAATCCTAATACTTGTGGATTTGGTGGAGATATTCATGTTTACTTTTTCCAAGTCATTCATCTTATGGATTTCAGTATGTCATATAAACCTGTCATAAGAAAAACAAGCAAATCAAAACAGAAAGAAAGAGAAAAAGAACAAATAAAAAATCTCTTTCAGAACTAGTGCTTTGCAATATTATGCAGAGAGAAAACAATGGAGGAACCTGATTTTAATGCTCTATCAGTTAAGTTTTTAGTATCTAGGGGAAAAAAAAGGTAGAAGCTGGAAATTCAAAGAATAACCTGTGTGGGTAGCATTTGAAGATATATTTATTTGTAATGTATGAATTAAAAGTTTTTTTCCAAGAATATTCTCCTTTAAAATAGCTATTTTAAAAATATTGTGCGAAAACCCAGCATGGTAGCACAGGCCTATAATCTGTGACTCAGGAGGCTGAGGAAGGAAGAAGATTGCAAGCCTTGCTATTTTAGCAATATCCTATTTCAACATAAAAATTTAACAAGATCTGGGAATATAGGTTGGTGCTAAAGTGTTTCTGGGTTCAATCCCAGTACTAAAAAAAAAAAAAAAAAAAAAGAATTAAATAAATAATTTAAAAAATTGTGTTAGAATCCTTAATGCTGCAGAAGTTAGGGAAACTTATCTCCTTAAGGCTTAATCCGAACAGGATCTGAGAAGGCTGGGAAGACCATTCTATACCTCATTTTCTTCCTTGGTAAAATATAACTATGCCTACCTCACAGGGTTATTCTGAGAATAAAATATAGAAGATAATTTGTGAGCGTTATGCAAATGTAAGCTAATGTTACTGTATCATGAAATATTACATGATACATAGTTTGCATGTGTTCATAAACATGACATCACCAGCTTTTGGAATGATTTGCTCTGTTCATAGCATCCTATCTTTGTTGGATGTTCATTAGGAAAATATTTCAAATACTGAACTAATTTGGTTGCTTATTTCGATATACCTATTCAGCTTTGTATTTTGTGTTATATGTGGTTACTGCTTAATCCATCGCTTATTTAGAAAATGACAGATTCCCAAAACTGACTGGATCTCTAAGGACTATTAAATGGTTAAAAAATATTCATACATGGCTGGGCATGGTGGTGCATGCCTGTAATACCAATGACATGGGAGGCTGAGACAAGAGAATTACAAGTTTGAGACTAGTCTTGGCAACTTAGTGAGGCCCTCAGCAACTTAGCAAGACTCTGTCTCAAAGTAAAAAGGGAATAGGGGTATAGCTCAGTGGGTAGGCACTCCTGGGTTCAACTCCTAGTTCCACAAATAATTAAATAAATATAGATCATACACAAAGGCAGTCAACATCATGTTATACATTCCAAACGTGAAATGAGCAACTACTTCTGAACATTTAATGATCCTATTTTTACTTATTTCAATCAGCTCTAACTTGGTAAAATTGACAAGTAATGATGCATTATTTTTTTTATATTATCATAACTTTTTTCATTCCAATTATGTTTCAATGAACTGTTCTAGTTCTAATTTAGGCAGTTTGCACTGTCCTTCATGTAGCCATGTCCTAAATAACCAGCATTCCATTAAATCTAAAAATAAGCTAAGTATATGAAAGAAAAAGGGGGAAATGAAAGGAGGAAAGGAAGATTTATGTACTGTTAACACTGAGGACTAAATATGCAGTAGTACAATACTTTCTAAGATTAAATCATCTTAAAACATGTCAAAAGTGACTTAGAAGTTAAAGTCCTATTATAAATGAATTGTAAACCCAGAGTGGTCGTGCATGCCTGCAATCCCAGCTACTCCAGAAGTGTGAAGCAGGAGAATTGTGAGTTTGAGACCAGCCAGGGCAATTTAGCAAGACTCTATCTCAAAATAAAAAATAAAAGGACTGGGGTAGCTCAGTGGTAGACCACTGGCCCCACCTGTGTGAGGTTGTGGGTTCAATCCTCAGTACTGAAATAGGTTAGTTACAGTCAAAAAAGACTGTTCTCAGCTGGGCTCGGTGGTGCATGCCTGTAATCCCAGAGGCTCAGGAGGCTGAGGCAGAAGGATTGTGAGTTCAAAGCCAGCCTCTGCAAAAAAATGAGGTGCTAAGCAACTCAGTGAGATCCTGTCTCTAAATAAAATACAAAATAGGACTGGAGATAGGGCTCAGTGGTCAAGTGCTCCTGAGTTCAATCCCTGGTTACCCCCCTGCCCCCCCAAAAAGACTGTTCTCTAGTGATTAGTGTCATTAAATAATAAATTCTGTAACCAGGTGCTAGAACTTCACTGTAACTCTCCCACTGTGCTATGGAATTTCTTATAAGGTGGATCCAAGTAGAATACCACTTAAGTATATTTATGAGCATATGCCAGAAAAACTTTGTAACACATTATATAACACTTGTAATATTGTCCTGGGGGGGGGGGATATCCCAAAA
Organism: Geosciurus inauris; assembly: GCA_004024805.1. Taxonomy (NCBI): domain Eukaryota; kingdom Metazoa; phylum Chordata; class Mammalia; order Rodentia; family Sciuridae; genus Geosciurus; species Geosciurus inauris. The sequence continues at coordinate 6,808 of PVHX01024512.1, forward strand.
GAAGAGTCTATTTTTTCTTCCAATAACATGAACAAAAATAACTTTATAGAAATTATAATGAATTAATTTTCTCATTAAATATTTCAAGTAACCAAGAAAAATATGAATAAAAATATACTAAATAAAATAATAATAACCAGTATCTACAGAATATAATTGTTAAACCAAATCACAAAGTGAGAGTTGCTTTTTTTGGAAATCTAAACACTTAACTACTGCCCCCTTGCCCAATTACAGAAAATATTTGTTTATTTTGTCTCCTTTCCCCCATTATCCAAAGGATAATTTTGCACAGTTAATATTTGGTAGCTTCACTTTATTGCTTTAGGTAAGTAACTATGACAAATTTATCATCTGGTCCCCCACTCTTCTTTTTTCTCTTCCTTGTGGCCAGGAAGTTCCCTGGCACAGAGAGAAGACACAAATTCCCACTCTACCTGCCTACTAATTATTTGCTATCTGATTTTGCATAAGTTACTTAGCTTCTATAAAAGTTTCAATTTCCTAATTCCTAAAAGAGCAATAACAATAGCTCCTTGTAGAGCTGTGAATAGCGAGTGGGAATGTAGGTGAAGGAGGCTACCTCAGTGACTGGCACAGTATAAGCACTCTAAGAATGGAGTTACTGTTAAAATTTATCATTACCAAATTTAATTTTTTTCTGGAAGAATCCATTTTTTTTAAAGCAATCTCTTAGTGGTATATAACGGTTTCGTTGTTGCTCATTATACAATTTTGTTTGCAAAACATAAAATGCTCATTTTCAACAAACCATGTGGGTTGTAGCAATAGGCATCCCATCTTTCACTCCTATTGAGACGGACTCCATAATCAATAATGCCAGTTTTTCCAAATCCACAGTTGGGCCCTGGCTTCACAATGGGGTATCCAACCCTGCCCTTGGCCATCCATCCAGCAGCACAGACATGAAATCCTGCAAGGGGAAGAAAAGGTTATGGACTTAACAGGTAAATTCCTCAGCTGAACAGGAGTCACCTTAACAAAGAGAGTCACTTCCAACAATAAGTTCCCAACTGCCCAAGTCCAGTTCATGTAAAATGGGAAAAAACTATTTCCTTACAAAAAAAAACCAAACAAACTTTGGCTGTGCATGGTGGCGTATGCCTGTAACCACTGAGACTGGGGAGACTGAGGCAGGAGGATTGCAAGTTCAAGGCCAGCCTCAGCAATTTCACAAGGCCCTGAGCAATTGAGTGAGATCCTGTCTCAAAGTAAAAAATAAAAAGGGCTGGGAATGTGGCTCAGTGGTAAAGTGGTTTCAATCCCCAATACAATGCCCTCAACCCCCAAAAAGAAAAGTTTGATGTCTCTTGGCTAAGATCAAGTAGAGTATCTATTTTTATCAGCTTAATATCTGATACATCCTCTATCCTTGGACAATATACTGAATGGATTTTTTTTTTAAATGGACACAATACCTTTATTTTATTTATTTGCTTTTTTTTATGTGGTGCTGAGGATCAAACCCAGTGCCTCACACATGCCAGGCAAGCGCTCTACCACTGAGCCACAACCTCAGCCCCTGAATGGATTTTTGTTGCAAGGAGATGGAATAGGAGCTTGTTCTCACCACTCTAGGAATCGGCCAAGTATTGCATGACCCACAGGAATGGTACACCCCCTTGGATGGCAATAAGCAGAAAAAAAAAAAAGTTTGAACAGAAATAAAATAATAATTTCTGTAATTATTATTAATTCAGAAACATATTAAAAATTCCAAGTGGTAATTTAATGACTCTCTATTTTGGGGATCAGTTAAGATATTAGTAATATTTTAAAGGATTTGAATAATGATAAATTCTGTTATAAATTTCATACGAAGACTTGGCCCTGCTTCCCTGGCTCAGGTTTGGAAGTGTTTTAGTATCTGTCACTGCCATAGAACAGGGATGTGACTAGAGGCCCAGGAAGGCTCATAAAGACTATGGCCTTGGAGTCCACCATGACAGTTCCTTTGCCCCACACAGCCTTGTGATTATAGATGAGCAATTATCTGGGAAGGATACTTCCCAGATACCCAGGGGTATCTGAGAGGATACTTCTATGGTTGACCCTTCATGTGCATTCAACCAACTGGAGATTGAAAATCTCTCTTTTTTATTTTTGGTAAGGGGGGGGGATTGAACTTAGGGGCACTTAACCACTGAACCACATCCATAGCCCACTTTTGTATTTTATTTAATGACAGGATTCCACTGAGTTACTTAGGACCTTGCTAAATTGCTGAGGCTGGTTTTGAACTCACGATCCTCTTGTCTCAGCCTCCCGAGCCACTGGGCTTATAGGTGTACACCGCCGCCCCAGCAAAAGTCTCTCTTTTTTTTATTTTGGTACTGGGGATTGAACTCAGGGGCACTCGACCACTGAGCCACATCCCCAGCCCCATTTTGTGTTTTTTTTTTTTTTTATGTAGACACAGGATCTCACTGAGTTGCTTAGCGCCTCGCCGTTGCTGAGGTTGGCTTTGAACTTGCGATTCTCCTGTCTCAGCCTCCCTAAGTGCTGGAATTACAGGCTTGAGCCACCGCGCCCGGCTGCAAAAGTCTTTTTTATGTCTATATTGAACAGGTACAGGACACTATTTCCTAAACAATATTGGGTAACTATATAAAGCATTTACATGGTATTAGATATTATAAGTAATCTAGGCATGATGTAAAATATGTGAGGGAAGGGGATGTAGCTCAGTGGTAGAATTCTTGACCAGAATGTGCAAGACCCTGAGTTTGATCCCCAGCACTGCAAAATAATAAATAAATAAATAAATAAATAAAGCCTATAGGAGAATGTGCATGTCTTATATGAAAATACTTGACCATTTTATATAAAGGATTTGAGCATCCTTGGTATACATAGGAATCCTGGAACCAATTTCTCACTGAAATTGTGGGACAACTGTATACTATTGTTATTATATAATAGCATAAGTGTTTTTCCTTTTCTTTTTTAAAATAGTTGTAGATGAACACAATACCTTTATTTTATTTATTTTTATGTGGTGCTGAGGATCGAACCCAGTGCTTCACATGTGCTAGGCAGGTGCTCTACCCGCTGAGCCACAATCCCAAACCATAATATCAAAAGTTTGACAGGCATTTTCTTGTCAGTAAAGGAATTCTAATGGGTGTGGTCTATTTTCCTGCAAGCCCAGGAAAGATGACAGTAGCACCCCCTCACCCCAGCCTTTTTTAAAGAAGAAAATAGTTTCATAATTATGGGATCTATCTATCTTTCTTTCTTTTTCTTTTGTGGTGCTGGGGATTGAACCCAGAAGCGCTCTACCACTGAGCTACACTTCTAGCCTTTTTATTTATTTAGTTTTTGCAATGCTGGGGATCAAACCCAGGACCTCAGGCATGCTAGGCAAGCGCTCTACTACTGAGCTACAATACACTTCCAGCATTTTTAAAATTTTATTTTGAGACAAGGTCTCACTAAATTGCTCAGGCTGGCTTCCAACGTGTGATCTTCTTGCCTCAGCCTTCAGAGTAGCTGGGATTACATGCCTCTACCACTTAGCCCAGCAATTACTGATTTTTTTTTTTTTTTTTTTTTAGCAAACCTTTTTTCATTTTCCAAGTTTCTCCTGACATTTTACAATCTGCTTACCTCTTTCTCATAGCTTTCAATTCTGTAGTACAAATGAAGCCTCCCATTTAATGTTAAAAAAATATTGAAAAAAAGTCTCTAAATTCAATATTTTTCCTACCAAGTAAATTTCTTTATAAAACTCAATGTAGTAACATCATTTACTAGAAGTCAAGAGTTAGGAAAACATTAAAAATGAATAGCAATTACATTAAAATTAATGAGACATTTAAATGATATTGAGAAAAGGTCTTCATTTTCTTTTGATGTTTATTAGTTCTCACTGGATTGTGACCCCAAATAAGAGGCTATTAGAGCCCTTCTGGCTATAGGTGGATGGAAGGGGAGAAGTCAGACAGCAAAGATGTCCTGGAGGCCTACAAAACTATCCAAAATTGTTGGAAAGAGAAGTCTCATTGATTGTTATAGGAAAGGTGAATTATTTCCCCCCAAGGCTGAAAAAGAAGAAAAATCAATGTTAAATCAGTTACCAATTTTTCTGGCTGCTTCTAGCTGCTTGTAGGTGGCAAGACGACCACCCTCAAATTCACACACTGCCTTAGCTTCTGCATAGGTGAGCTTGTATTTGCCAGACCGGGCTTCTCTGTGGTAGACGCCAGCTGCTTGTTCTGTGAAATCGCAACATATCATCAATACACCATTATCCATTCTTGTGGAACAAGGGAAATTTTGCCTCAGCTGGAAGATTACATCAACTATTATTCCTGCCAAAGAACTTTCTAGGTCAGCTGCCATGGGAGGCTGTTTTCATTATTAGAAAGCTTTGGGGAAAAATATGAATGAGGGGAAATTTAGGGGAAATTTGGGTGCATAAACAAAAACTTGAGGCTAGATTGTGTCTGACATGATAGCCAGAAAGAAAGTTTTTAAAAATATATATTGTATTTCTACATTATCTTTAAGTGATGCAGTTTCTATTTCATCTGGCTTTAAGCCCTAAAAACTTGGAAAAGTAAGCAACAGGTGAGAAAAAAAAAGAAGTGAAAGCAAAAGGAACCAATGAAAATGAATCCATTATGTAGGCTTACAATGATGGAGAAAATAAGCCAAAATATCCACGTGAGAGAAATGACTAAGGCAATATAATTGAGAACTTAGTAAATAAATTTAAAACTACAAGAGTCCAAAGCAAATGAATACTTGGTTAAGGAAAAGAAAAATAGATTCAAACACATTAGAGAAAAAATTGGGCATACTTAACTGCCAGTTAGTCCCTAACTTCTTTGTTTGGTTTCTTTTCTAGTTCACATGTTGTTCCCAACATATTTTAGGCAGCGTTAACTCATACATGAGTTGACTTCCAATAGATCATTGTTTAAATGGATTGTTTTGAGTTGGAGTGCCTTCTGCCATAGAAACCATGTGAAAAGATTCCAAGGACAATAGTAATAAAGTTAGCTCTAATATTTCTACCAGATTATGGTTCTACCAGATTATGGTTAAGTATTTCTACCCTAACCTGTACAGTCAGCCACCATTAAGACCATTCCCAATGAGAACGCATATTCCTTGGCATGCAGCAAAACATAAATCCAGTGATATTAGAAACACAGTTCAATCCAATTCATTGTTCTCCTCCTCAAACTAAAGTTGACACTGTCACAATTCAGTGAGAGATGGCGTGTGGCATGTTCCCTGCTTTTCTAGATTCCAAGGGATCCTGCTCTTTATGTTATATAGTAAAAACCCATCAGTCACACATAGAACACCTGAGTTAGTTTGATGCTCATAGGTCCAAGAATACCAGCAACATCAAATCATAACCAGTCAAGATGTTTTCTCCTTTGCAGGTATCCTTCATATGGTAAAGTCTCAGGAAACTTCCATTAATTTCCAGTTTGGTTATTTTGAGCACATACCATGAGGTACTTTGCTAGGCAGAGTGGATCAACTCCCATCCGCAGAAAATGGGACATTAGTGGGCCACATGTGTTATCTTTATCTTTAAATAGTTAAACACTAAGGCTTTTGATAGAAAAAGGAGGCATGCTTAATTTATTTACATATTGTAATAAAGATTGTTAATTTTTAAAGGTGCTAAAATTGTGTCTGTTCCCCAAGAATATAGAGTAAGAATCTTTTTTTTTTTGGTACTGGAGATTGAACTCAGGGGCACTCGACCACTGAGCCACATCCTCAGCCCTATTTTGTGTTTTATGTAGAGACAGGGTTTCACTGAGTTGCTTAGTGCCTTGCCGTTGCTGAGGCTGGCTTTGAACTCACGATTCTCCTGTCTCAGCTTCTCTAAGTGCTGGGATTACAGGCTTGCGCCACCGGCTTAGAGTAAGAATCTTTATTTGAAAACAAAAATTATAGGAATTATTTTAATGTACTCCAAGCTTTCTCAAACTGATTTCTTCCACATTTTACTTGAAAATTGAAATATGATATTTGTGGGAAAAATTAATAGAGAGATTTTTAGAAAATAATTTACCCCCCGCTCCGTAATTTTTTAAAAAAAAAACTTTTGGTACATGCTGATAGTTTTCTACTAATAAGATAGTAACTCTCAGGAGGCTGAGACAGGAAGATGGCAAGCTGGTGGCTAGCCTGGGCAATTAAGTAAGACTTTGTCTCAAAATAAAATAGAAAGGGTTAGTGATACCTCTGAGTGGTAGCATGCCTCTGGGTTAAACTAGTAACTGGAATAGCAAAAATGTATGTGCTATAATTTTCAATTTAACTTGTTGAATGTTAATATTCTACATTGTTTCTCCCTCAAAGAGCACCAAACTTCCCGATGTCTTGCCTTATGAGCAACTACAGAAACTCTTGGTGTGTGTGTGTACTTGGCAATTTTAAACAAGGCATTTATATTAAAGTACTCCTCAATTTGAAATTTTAAGCTATTAAGATGGGACTTTGTACATTAAATTTTAATTTAACAAGTTTTACCTTTCAGAAGAAATAACATCTTAATAACTTTTTTAGTCAATAGTCATTTATTTTTTAAAGCTGATTCTTTAACTAATATATATATACATATATTTTCAGTAAGATGCAACAGTAGTGAGTTTACTCTGGTTTCCCCAGCTGATCCTACAGTGGAAGCATTATGTAACCTTGTATAAATTACCGACTGAGCCTCGGTTTCTCCATCTATCAAATTTATTCTCCAGGAATAAAGCTAGCTCCTGGCCTATAAGAGGAACTCAGATATATTGACATTCCTTTCCCTTATCTTCCAGATTCAGAACAAAGGCTGAAAAGAATTGCTATTTATATGTTTTCAATATTCATGATTCATGTAAACGGATCAAAATCTCTTGTGCTTTAGTTTTTGTTTGTTTGTTTGTTCTGTTTTAAAATTACGATTTAAGGAAATTGAAGATACCAAGAGTTAAAAGTGTCCTGTTCTTGATAGTTACTAGCAGATTCTTCCCTTCTAATCCAATTCTCTTTCCTCCTTAAATAGTTTCTAACATTATATAGACCCAACCAACTGTAAACAATTTGTGCTAGGCTGGCTGGTCAATAATTTGTCCCAGAATGAAGCACTTTGCAATTATTCTGAGCCTCAGATTTGCAGCATACTATTAACAAAGATTTGGGTTTGCTTCTCTTTGTCTCTGGGGCAGAACTTCTACAGTAGGTTTATATTTTTGTAATATACACTATTGCTTAAAAAAATCCAAATTACTTGATAACTAGAAAGTTTAATAACATTTCAAAGTTTATCTGTATGGGTTTAATTTGCTACTAGCTTTGTGACTTTTTTTCATTTCTGACAAATATGTATATATTTCCTCAATTTGATTGTATGCAATGAATGTAAACAAAGAGGTTTGTTCATTCCTCTGCTAGATTCCAGAACCCATCTTGGCTAACTAGATCACACTGAAACTGGTTCACTGGCTCAAGCTGGAAAAAAAAGGCGGCAAGCCTGTGCGTTACAAATCGTGCTTTTTAATGAAATCCGCATGCTTACAGTTAGCACCAGAGAGAAATAAGCCGAAAGGGAAAATAGTCTACAACCATGTGCTGCTTAGCAAGCATAAAACCAAAATCTCGGTTAATTTTGTTTTCTCTTTCTTCATTCTGTTCAAGAATCTGTCATTTTTATTCCCCAAGCAATTCAAAACTTTCTCTATTAACTACAATAAATGTAAAGTAATATCATATGAATTAAAGTATTGTTTACAGTACTATAAAGAGTGTTTAGCATTTTGTGTATTTTGGCTTTTTAAATTTTTTCCTATTGTTTATCTCTACCTTTTGGCCTATATCATTACTTACACTTAGGAAAACAGAACAACAAAAGAAACTTCCCTTGTTTCACAAAAGAGTTAGAAAAGTATTTATATGAATAGCAGAACAACAGCAAAAAGAATCAAATGGTAAGAATGCATTCAGGAGTAGAAACCTTTTTCATTTTTTTCTATATTGCAAGTTGGATTTGTCAAAATAGTTGAAAGGTATTTGGAAAAATTAAGATATACCCTACAGCTCAGAGTACATAAAACAATGACTATAAAATTTTTGCATATTCCAATTTATCTGAACTCTGACTGCAAATCACTTGAAATAAAAACAAATATATTAGTGTTTTTTGCTAAAGAAATACTTCTCACTATGTTATCACATCTGCTTTGAAGAATTTTAAAATACATTTTCATAAGGAATGTAAATCTAACCTATTTTCTACCAAACAATTCATTTGATAAAGAGATATTTTTAAATTTTAGAAGGCAAGCACACTTTTATTCCTAAATGTTATTTCAATGGCTCTCTTTCCTAAGCATTTTCTTTGAAAACATCAGCCTGAATCAGATTAAAATTTTTCTTTGATTCACTCCTTCATGGTTTCAGAGAGTTGACATTTCCAGCAAGAAGCTTATGAGTGAAGTTTCTTACCAAGCCATATGGAGTTATGAAAAATCCCATTCTTGAATCCCCATCCTTGAGCCTCTTCCCACAGCAAGATGAATAAGTAAATTAAGATGATCATATCTTCAGTTATAGTGAAGTTAACAGCTCGGCAGGGGCTGCTCACGATAAATTCTCAGAGCAGCGGCTGAAATGTGACTGAAACATCTGGTTTGCACATCTTTTAAATAGTTTTTTTCAACTGTGAGGTCAGCAAGTACTCTCCAATGGCATTTTCCGTTGTAGAGTTACACAATTAACTCAGTGTCTGAAGCCAAGTCCTCTGACTCATTTGCATTGGCAACCAAAACCAAGGCTATAGAATGATCATCTACGTTTTAAAAGTCACTTACTCAGAAAGGAGTTCATTTATTCTGTCAGTCACAAACACTTTTCTAATAGGAAGTGTGTGTCATTTGGTGCAAATTCAAACATGATTAAAAGAAAGCCAAATTTCAGTAGGAATTTTAAGAGAAATCCTGAATGTCTTATGAGGGGCTCAGCACTGATCTTTATCTTGACCCTGGTAATGTTACACTGGTTTTCCCTAAACATTGCCAAATTTAAAACATTGTGCATAGGCAAATCATTAGCCTTCTTCAGTGATGTAGGATTTCCTGTCTGTCAGTGTTCTGGGTAAAATCTATTGCAATCTTTTGATTTGTGTTGTGCTCAGCAGCTATATAAATATATGAGCTCCCACAGTGGTAGAGTGCTTGCCTCGCATGAGTGAGTCACTGGGTTCAATCCTCAGCACCGCATAAAAATAATTAAATAAAATAAAGATATTGAGTCCATCTACCACTTAAAAAAATTAAAAAAAAAAAAACAAAACACAAAATATATATGAGCTCCCAGTAAAGTAGTTTCAGAGTTTCAGAGCCTTGGCACATTCAAGTAGCTCTGGAGTTCTCTATTAATTTTTATTATTATTATTATTTTTTGGTACTGGGGATTGAATTCAGGGGCACTCAACCACTGAGTCACATCCCCAGCCCTATTTTGTGTTTTTTCTTTTATGTAGAGACAGGGTCTCACTGAGTTGCTTAGCACCTCACCATTGCTGAGGCTGGCTTTGAACTCACAATTCTCCTGTCTCAGCCTCCCAAAGTGCTGGGATTACAGGCTTGCACCACCGTGCCCAGCTGGAGTACTCTATTATAACAGAAATTTCTCTGGGTCATACATCCTTGAAGTGTTGGGGGGAAAGGTGTGTAATAATAAAGCTTCTGTACATCACTCTACTTTTTCTAGGTAATTCTAACTTCAAAAAAGATGATCAAAATAATAGGTAATATTATCACAGTAAAGTTACCATGCCTTCAAGAATCCCAAAATTTCCTTTTTATTTCCCTACACAAAAGCATGTTGTTCAGACAATTTGTCTGGTAATATTTCCACTGCTACTGATGCTAATGGCATTTCCTGTTGTTGATTGATAGTTTATTGGCTGCCTTTGTTTCTCTTTCTTACTAGCCATTCATGGTTAGTTAGTTTTTCTACTCTTGGTTCCAAACTGCTTCCCATTTGCTTGTATTATAGCACTCAGTTTTCTCATACTTTCTTAGTCCCTCCAATGATAATGGCATCCTTTCAAAAAGCCGACTTCCTATACATGCTCTGGTCCAAAGTAACTTTAAATTCTTTAGACATCTTTGCATTCAACATCATAGGCTAGTTCTGGTCTCATTCTTCTAAAAAGAACAGTTATGAGCATGTAGCTGAGGCTACAGAATTTGCCAGACATTCACTGAGATATGCATTCAGTTCTTAGGGTTCAAAATTTATATTTTGGGTCCCTTGCAAGTGAAAGATGAAGAAAAAGTCCACTGACTGCGTTAGTGAGCTTAAATTTGGTGCAAAAGAAAATGACACGGTTAGACCATGTGGGTGTGACAATGGAAAACACAGGCAATGTCAATGAAAACAGGATAAATACACAGTTGGAAGGAAAGGAGTGAACCATGATGCTCCTCTGGAAAGTGCAATTAGATGAGTGTTTTAAATTTGTGGTTTAGGATGTAAATATAACTATTTGTGCACAGTTATAGCAAAATTGTCACAGCCTCCCTGTTGTTTTTCTGGTCACATTCTCTGATCGTGTCATTTCTGCATTTCTCTCAAGCATCTAATTTTCCTAAGGTTTTCATTTATTAGAAATTACTCTCAGGAAAGCGATTGTAATTAATCTCTACTTAGGCCAAGTAACTAACATCAGATCCCCTTGTAGGTTCATTTGCATTTTAATGAAGTTCCAAGTACAGCAGGGTGTGAATGTTCAACTTGTTTCAACATGAAAATCTAATGAGTTGCTTTGATGGATTAACCCAATCTAGGAAGGAGGATTTCTTTCTCCCCTCTCCTAACTCCCATGCAGAATATAAATATTTCCACTTATCCTGTTCAGTGTTTGAAAACCTTATCCTTTGTCTCATCCGGGAGATAGAAAACAATGCCTAATGATGTGGGTTCAGGTTTTGAGGGGGTGTTCAATTCTGTTGCAAAAGAAAAGAGGAAATGAAGTTATTACCTTAGAAAGGTGCAGGTGGGTAATTCATGGGAAGAAGGAGAAAAGAAAGGAGTAGCAAAAGGACTGTTACCTTTGAAGTTGCCTGAAAAGTACTCCCTGCCAAACTCCTAGGACACACCACTCAGGATGTATCTTGGACACACTATCTCAGGAGCTGAGAGAGGATACACTGATAAAAGTTCCTTGAAGGGCTTGGAAGACTTTACCAGTCAAATGTTCTACCTTCATGGATGAATGACTCCCTCCCCCAATTTCTTGATCCATGGATCCAAGGTGAGCAATGGCTTCTTTTTTTGGTGGCACTGGGGATTGAACCCAGGGCTTTTGGTACACACTAAGCAAGTACTCTACCACTATGTTATACCTCCAGTCCTTTTTGATTTTTATTTCGAGACAGGATCTCACTAAGTTTCCCCTGGCTGGCCTTAAACCTGGAATCCTCCGGCCTCAGCCTCCTGAGTAGGTGGGATTACAGGCATGTGCCACCATGCCTAGCACAGTGGATCCTTTTGCACTCACTCTTACTGGCTGAAAACCCAGCAAGACTCTGTTTTGGTAGAGGTAGGTCCTTTTGTGGTTATTTTTTTCACAGGTTCTAATCCCATAAGCCTCAGTGGCTACTAGACCCCTAAAGGCTCAGTGGGGAAAGCTGCACCTCTGAATGAGGAGGGGCTCCACAGGGCAAACATTTACACTGGTATAGTGGCTTAATGATGCTATTATTGCACAAACTTTTAAAAAGACTCTAAAATAGAATTTCAAACATTTACCAGAAAATGGAGGAGGTATTTAGAATCCTTTTGACTGCTCAATCTCAGCTGACAGAAAAAAGGGTCAGGTGCCTGTAGGCACAGAGACAAAGAGAAAAGAGAGGGAAGGGAATGAGTTCTAAGGGATCATGTGTTTGATTATACTGAAAAAAAAAAGAGGAAAAATGCAACTCTTTGGTTTACAACATGAAACTGAAATATTGATCATATTCTTGTAATTTCAGAGAAGGAAAAGAGTGGAGGTCAGTAAATCACAAAATATGTTGACAGAGGCCAATTTTAACACTGCCAGTAAGGACATGAAATTGTTACAATGCAGGAATGCTCCACCCATCCCAAGATCTCCACATGAACTAGAATAGGAATAAGGCAATAGATAACATTATACTCATTCTGCTTGAGTATGATTTAAAATAAATGGAGAGAAATTCATATGTGTGGCATAGAATGTGGTTAAAAAAAATCCAAGCAGGGCGCAGTGGAGCACATCTGTAATCCTAGCACTTTGGGAGGCTGAGACAGGAGAATCGTTGAGTTCAAAGCCAGCAATGGTGAGGTGCTAAGCAACTCAGTGAGACCCTGTCTCTACAATAAAAACACAAAATAGGGTTGGGGATGTGGCTCAGTGGTTGAGATCCCCTGAGTTCAAACCCAAGAAAAAAAAAAAAAGAAAAGAAAAGAAATAAAGAAATAAAATACAGCCAGGTGTGGTGGTGCATGCCTGTAATCCCCAGTGCCTCTGGAGGCTGAGGCAGGAGGATTACCAGTTTGAGTGCCAGTTTGAGACTAGCCTCAGCAATTTAGAGAGGTCCTAAGCAACTTAACGAGACCCTGTTTCAAAATAAATAAAAAGGGCTGGGGATGTGGCGCAGTGGTCAAGCACCTCTGGTTCAATCTCTAGTGCCAAAAAAAAAAAAAAAAAAAGAAAGAAACAAAATCCATGTGACATTCTACTCCTTCCAATAATGAAATAATGAATGCAATTTTTACAGGACCAGAAAGCAGTATGGAGCATAAATAGAACAATAGAAAATTTTTGTAAAAGTGAAATATTTAATAATTTTATATACAAAAACTTTTAGGCAGTGAACCAAATAATGTGTCTTCAAGTTGGGGAGAAAACAGATGTTAGAGTTCTGAAACCGATATTGGGTTTCCCTTAATTATATGATATGATAGTCATTAGTAACTTTCAACAAGTATTTCTAGCTCTTTATCTTCTACAACATGGTAGAATTGTCCTTGTGGCCATCTGTGGTTTGGTAGGACCACATACTTATTTTTGGCCAACTAGAAGTAAGCGGAAAATATCTGTTGTCTCAAGAGGATTTGATTGCTAATGATACAGAATTCTCTTTCCCTATGGCATGGAAGGAAATGTTTTGTTACTCAGTACAAAGTCCACGTGGCCTGCTTTGCCCTTACGCTATCCTAACTGTGTTTATCTTTGAGAACAGGACTCTTGGATATTAGAAGTTCCTCTTCATGGCTGGGCACGGTAGTGCATGCCTATAATTCCAGTGGTTTGTGAGGCTGAGTCAGGAGGATCGTGAATTCAAAGCCAGCCTCAGCAACACAGAGAGACCCTAAGCAACTCAGTGAGATCCTGTTTCTAATAAAATATTAAAAAGGGCTGGGGATGTGGCTCCGTGGCTAAGTGCCCCTGGGTCCCTGGTACCAAAAAAATAAATTTCCTTTTCATAACAGGGAGCAGTAGTGCACACCTATAACCTCAGCTACTAACTAGGCTGAGGCAGGAAGATCACAAGTTTGGGAACAGCCTGGGCAACTTAGCCAGATCCTATTTCAAACTAAAATATAAAGGCTTCATGATATATATGCATGTGTGCATTATTATATATATTATATATAAATATATATGGCTGGGTATGTAGCTAAGTAGTAGAGCATCTGCCTAGCAAGCATGAGTCTCTGGATTTAATCCCTAGTACTGTTAGCACAAAATGATTGAGCTGGCTGCAAACTTCATGGATCAGCAAAGCCTTTATTCAGCAGTGGAGTCATGCATTTGGTGGGCACACTTTCTGGGTAGAAATTGAGCCCCTGGCCAAAAGAGGAATCTGTGCTTATATATGTTACACTGAAAGGTGACTTAATTATTGACAGAGCATATCAGTTTGGGCACTCAGGAAACAGGTTGTGAGAATCTGAAATTTGATTTTACCGGGCAATATTTTTACTTGGGGAAGAATGGAGAGTCTGGGAGTCAGCGTTCAGTGCTTATCTCTTTCTCTTCAGGGTCCCATTGTACTGTCACTGGGAAACGATTTATTTGGGGAAGGTTCAATGCTGTGGCTTCCTCCCTGAGACTGTCATTCTGGGCTTGATGGATATCTCCTTTCTAGGGATTGTCTTCGTCCCTCCGAAGGGACGTATTGGGAAAGGATCAATGTTATCAATGTTTGGCCTTACTCCTCTTCCCAGCCCACACTATTTTGGGGTTTGTCATTTTCCATACATTTCAAGTACCACACGCACAAACACACACACACTCACACACACACACATACACACACACACACAAATTCCTCTTCGTGATAAATGACTAAAACTTGTCAGATCCAAAGTGGCCACCTTGGTGACCTCTAGAAGAGGTCAAATTCATTATAACCCAATTTCTAGGCTAAGTGATGCACTTAGCAGCTGCCTAACATGTGAAGAAGTTGGGTTCTGAGCTAGACTCTCTTCTCCATTCTTTGGCCATGGAATAATTTTGTGCTGTTGGCACTCAGCCTTGGTTTCATCATTGGCTTCAGAGGCACTGAATTAAAAATGATCTCTTTCTGGAGGGTTCTCTTTTAAGAGAGGGGCCAAGAGTTGTTGGTAATAATTTGAGATGGCTGTGCTCTCACCTTGGATTCCTGATGAACTCTGGATGCTATGTAGCATGAATGAACTCTAAATCTCTGTGGTTATACGTCATTGAGCTGTAGGGGTCATTCATTAGTATTAACATAGTTTAATCTGTCCTGAAGAAAGGAGATAATAATATGGGTATTAAAGCAAAGAATGGCTTCAGAAGGTTGGCAGAGTGGGTGGTGTCTAAGGACATCCCCATGCGAAAGTTAAGACGAGGATGAGAAAGATGAAGAGGAGATGAAAACAGGGAAAAGGAGACAGCGTTTAATGGACTTAATTTCAGCCCCCAACCCACAGTTTCTCAATCATTCTCTGATTTGTTCTTCTCAATCAGCTGGGTGTGGTGGCACATGCCTGTAATCCTACCACCTCGGCCAGCTGAGGCAAGAGGATCCCGAGTTCATAGCCAGGCTCAGCAATTTAGCAAGTCCCTTTCTCTAATAAAATATAACAAGGGCTGGGGAAGAGGCTCAGTGGTTAAGTGCTCCTGGGTTCAGT
The DNA here is from genome assembly GCA_004024805.1 of Geosciurus inauris. Taxonomy (NCBI): domain Eukaryota; kingdom Metazoa; phylum Chordata; class Mammalia; order Rodentia; family Sciuridae; genus Geosciurus; species Geosciurus inauris. Next base: position 21,982 of record PVHX01024512.1, read on the forward strand.
CCCCAATACCAAACAAACAAACAAACAAAAACTCCCAAAGCTATTGATCAGTGCTGCCCCATATGCATTCCTTTCTGTAAGACTGCTCCCTATGTTTACCATAATCTTAAAAACTTCTGTCTCCCTTTCCCTACCTCTATCTTTCTTTACTTTAGTCATTTATAGAGGTCGTTGTGGGGAACTTAGAGGTTGACTGGCTCAAGTTCTATCTGCTATGCTATGCTATTCTTTGTTGCCCTTATTTAGTTTAACCAAAACCAATTTATTTTAAATTTTTATTTAAAAAATTTTATATTTATTTAACATTTTTAAATAAATTTTATTTTCAAAATAAAAATTTTATTTTATTTTTTTAGTTATGCATGGACATCATATCTTTATATTTATGTGGTGCTGAGGATCGAACCCAGTGCCTCGCACATGCGAGGCATGTGCTCTACCACTGAGCTACAGCCCTGGCTCCCAAAATTTTATTTTTTATTTTAAGTCAGAGTCTCACTAAGTTGCTGAGGGTCTTGCTAAGCTGCTAATGCTGGCCTCGAACTTGAGAACTTGAGATACTCCTGCTTCAGCCTCTCCAGTAGCTGAGATTACAATTGTCAGCCATCATGTCCAGCCTCTTTTGGTTAAACATTGAAATATTTTTCTTTTTCCTTTTATTTATTTATTTATTTATTTATTTATTTATTTATTTATTCTACTTAGGTATACATGATAGCAGAATGCATTTTGATTCATTGTACACAGATGGAACACAACTTTTCATTTCTCTGGTTGTATGTGATGTAGAATCACAACATACATGCAGTCAGACATAGAGCTAGGCCTATGATGTCCAACTTATTCCACCATCTTTATTGTCCCCATGCCCCCTCCGCCCACCACCTCTGTGTGAAACATTTTTCTTATTGAGTTCTGCAGAATAAGTATTACCTATATATGCTTTCAGGAAAAATTACAATGATATACAAATATCATATATAATGGAGATATATGATTTTTTTTGGAGCAAAGAATCAAATATACATTTAAAAACAAATTTAAAATACACTTAGAAGTTTTCATTTAAAATATTTTTTGTTTTTTATTTTTTTATTTTTTGAGTACTGAGGATTGAACTCAGGGGCACTTGACCACAGAGCCACATCCCCAGCCCTATTTTGTGTTTTATGTAGAGACAGGGTCTCACTGAGTTGCTTTGCACCTTGCTATTGCTGAGGCTGGCTTTGAACCCGCGATCCTCCTATCTCAGCTCCTGAGCCGCTGGGATTATAGGTGTGTGCCACCATGCCTGGTTTAAATATTTTTTAAAAGTAGTTTCAGAGCAGAGTGTGGTGGTTGTACATGCTTATAATCCCAGTGATTGGGAGACTGAGGTGGGAGGATCACAAGTTTGAGGCTAGCCTGAAAATGTCTCTAAATGAAAAATAAAAAGGGTTGAGGATGTAGCTCAGTGGTAGAGTACTTGCCTAGCATGTGCAAGACCCTGAGTTAATTCACTAGTACTGAAATGAAAAAGAAAAAAAAAGGTTATGAAATATTAAGTTCAGTGATCCTATATTGATAAAGGAAAAATGTATATCATATGTTTTATATATGAAAAAAGAAAGTCCAGAAGAATATATATGCAAATGCCAAATACCTTTTCATGGTTGAATTACGCTTTTATAGTTGTGTACTTTCTAATTTCTTCTTTTTTGCATTTAAAATTCTTTATTCAATAAATGTTACTTGTGTAATGCATAAAAAAGTTATGATTCATATACATATATTTAAAGGCACTGACTTAACTAACATAGCAATGAATCTGTAAAAATCGTGACCAAATAGATTATGCAACTTTTACAAGATCTTAAG
>PVHX01024513.1:0-23857 GCA_004024805.1 Geosciurus inauris
TGACCCGTCAACAGGGAAATGAGGACAAAGTAATAAGTCCTTTCAAAGCTAAAGTCACTCAATTTTCATGACTGAATTTATGACCATCTTATTTTCTGTCATTCCAAAATATGACCTCTCTTTATGAAATGAGAGATAGTAAATGATACACATTTTTTTTTAAAAAAAGATGACCCTATTTTTTAAATTAATGAGACAAAAACTATTAGCATATAAAACCCTAAAGTCTGAGAATCACTATTCAATGAATAAATTTCTAGAAAGCATATAGTATGGTTAAAGGGGACAGAGGAAAGGGAGACATTAAGAGAGAAGGCTAAAAAGGAAGGCAGGAGGAGTTAGATAGTGAAGGGTCACGTAAGAACTTTGAACTTTTATTCTATGAGCAATGGGAATGGTTTTAAGCAAGGAAGTAAAATTACTTGCATTTATAAAAGATCATTCCAGGATGCTGTGTGCAGAATGTGTGTGGGATAGGGGAAGACAGCCAGCAGGCAAGCCAGAGAAGCAGCACTGAATTATCCTCAGAAAAGGATCAGAGCCAGGCTTAGCACCAAGCTGGTGGAACTGAGTAAAAGAAAGATCACTTCAAGCAAATACTTTTGGGGATGTGGTAATCAGTTTTACTGGGTGAGGAAATGAGGTGGTCAAGCCTGATGTTTAGTTCTTTTCCTTTGGAAACTAAGTTGATCACTGGGCTAACTGTTAATGTAAGAGAAAGGTCATGAGTTCAATTGGGGACGTGTTGAATTTGAGATGTCTTTAGGCTCAAATGTTCATTGGGCTAGTTGCCTACACAGGTCTCAAGCACGTGAGAGAAAGCTTTTTTGGATATAAGTGCTATGATTTCCAACAAAATTATTGCAATCATACAAGTGGATGAAATTTCCTAGAGAAAATATTACTAAAGGATTGGCAGGAGACAAGCATCATAGAAAGAAGCCAGAGAGAGAGGATCCAGAGAAGTCAGAGGAGACCTAAGAGAATAAGGTATCCATTTAGTGAAAACCAAGGAGGAGGTAGAACTTCAAGCAGAGAGCAGGCAACATGTCCGATGCCACAGGAATCAACCGAAAGAGGGATTGAAAGGTGCTCGTTGACTTTAGCAACAAGGAGGTGATTAAGAACCTTGAGAAGAGCAAGAGAGGAGATAGAGTGCCAGATAATAATGTGTGACCCTGCAGGCAGGTGAGAGTCCTCTTGTAGAGAGGGGCTCTTAGAGAAGAGAAATGGGCCAGCAACAGGTGGGAGGTTTGAGAAAGTGGTTATTTGCTTTTTAAACACAGAGCCTTGATAGTGGATATTGTAGGAGCCAATTCAAAGACTTGTTGCAAGTGAAGACAATCATTAGAAATTCAAATACAGAATGTTGACTGGCTTAAAACAAGGAAGGATCTTTAACGATGTATGGTGTTCCCATAGGGACAATACACCTATAAAATTGTCAGTGGATTTAAATACACTTAAAGTTGTAAAATGATTCCAATAAATTCTCTGAGGGAAGAGAATTTTAAATGTTTTTAAATTTTAAATGTTTCACATTTTAAAACATTTAAAAATCACATTTAAAAATATTATTTTTAAGTTATGGTAAGTTTAGCTCCCGTCCATAGAGATCATACTCTTTAAATAATATGTATCTTTGAATAGCTGGTGGTAGAGGAAGCTTTTCCATGGAAGCTGGCTGGCAGAGTCGCTGGAGTCCCATAACTCTTCGAATTTTTAGCCGGCACAAATGTTTTAATGAACAAGGGTTCTCTAAAATGAATGAGGAACAAGCAACAATTAAAAACAATATTAGTGGATTGACCTATAAAATACAGATATTTTTTAGAACAACATGAGTAGTATTCTGAAAAACAGATATGTACAGTTTAACAACTGGTGACTTTAACTGAAATTCACATTGATATTAAGTACTCTAGACCACTTATATTCTATTTTTTTCTATAATGTAAGCTCCATGAAGGAGAGATTTAGTCTGTATCTGTGCCAGGAACAGAGTCTAACTCATAATCGATGTTCAACTAGAATTTATCAAATAAATGAATGAACTTGATTTAAAAAAGCAAATGCTTATATCTGTTTACTTTTTTTTTTTTGGTACTGGGTATTAAACTCAGGCACTCGATCACTGAGCCACATCCCCAGTCCTATTTTGTGTTTTATGTAGAGACAGGGTTTCACTGAGTTGCTTAGCACCTTGCCATTGCTGAGGCTGGCTTTGAACTCGCAGTTCTCCTGTCTCAGCCTCCCAAAGTGCTGGGATTATAGGCTTGAGCCACCGTGCCCGACTTCTGTTAACTTTTTTTGAACTGAATATTATAAAGGTATTTTTCTTGACTTCCTTGCTCCCTTTTCCAATCTTTCTGATAAATAATTATCCAGGAAACATCAAATAATTGCATAATTCTTCATTACTCCAGGTGAGATTTGTTTCCAGGATCTGATACCTAAACACTATATTTTCATGAAAAAATACTAACATTGTTCATCTGTCTTGTGTGAGCCTTTTTTCAACTCTTGCTTTAATCTATTATTATTACAATATTGATACATCCCATCAGCAACATGAACTAGTACAGGGGCCACAAAGCACACAGGCATAGGTGTGGCTTCTGGATTCAGCTGGCTTGACCTAAAATCCTGACTCTGCCACTTAATGTTGAATGACCTTGGGTAAGTCACTTAACCTCTGTGATTTTAGTATTTTCCTACATGAAATGCAGATAACAATGGTACCTACCACCTAGGATAGTTTGAAGATTAAATATTTAGTTCATATAAAAAGTATACTCAGTGAGACCCTGTCTCTACATAAAAAAACACAAAATAGGGCTGGGGATGTGGCTCAGTGCCCCTGAGTTCAATCTCCAGTACAAAAACAAAAGTATAAAAGAAGTGCTTGGCACACTGTAACCATTCAATAAATGTTAACTCTCATTCAATTTAATAATAAAAGTGATCAGATTTCTGTTTCATTTGAGACTAAGAACATTCAGATAATCTCTTTTAAAAATCAACATATTTTCCAAAAATTACTAAGACAAATTATTGTTACCAAAATAGGCAGAAAAAATTCACATTCTTATAAAAACTACAATAATGTTTTATTTTTTCCCTAACAAACATACTTCCTTACATATACCTGGAGGAATCCTGACACCCAGTGGTTGACCATGCTTATAGCAGTCAACTGATAGGCTGCAGTAATATATGCAGGAAACAAACCAAGCAAGAAAACTTCCTGGCTTTATTCTTACTTAGACTGTCTTTTTAAAGAGCATCAGAATTAGGGATTCTTTTGCAATAAAAACATTTGAACAATGAATTCCCATATAGAAGCAAAATCTGTGCTATCTACAACAAAAAGTATAGTCATATTGTAGAAAAAGCCTGGGTTTTAAAGTAAGACAGGAGTTCAGACCTTTGCATGGTTATTTTCTATGTCTATAATTTTGGGCAATTAATTTATCTAAGCCTAAGTTTCTACCCCTTTTCCAACCTCCAAACTGTTTAAACCTTTTTATTGTGAAATAAGATACAAAGAAACCACACACATGTGTAGTTTCATAATTTGTCATAAGTGATTTTTAGGCAAGCACTTTTAATCACCTCCTAGGTCAGGAAATAGAACTTTGCCAGCCACCCCAGAATTTCCTCTATGGCCCTTCTCATCTTCATCTGTTTCTTCCCCCATGAGTAACTACTACCCCTATATGTACAGCAATCACTACCTTCAGAGTTTCATCATCTAAGTGTACTATCCCTACACTAACTGTACTAAACGATACCTTTTGAAAAATATTTGATTTGTCTTGTAAGTCTCTTTAATCTGTGGCTCTGCATTCCTTTTTTGTCCTTTCAGTTAACCTTGAAAGACCAAGGTGTTTTCCCACCGCCTGAGTTTTGCTGATGGCATGCTATAGTACATGCCACATCCCACTGTCCCTTTCCTTCCTTCCTTCCTTCCTTCCTTCCTTCCTTCCTTCCTTCCTTCCTTCCTTCCTTTCTTTCTTTCTTTCTTTCTTTCTTTCTTTCTTTCTTTCTTTCTTTCTTTCTTTCTTTCTTTCTTTCTTTCTTTCTTTCTTTCTTTCTTTCTTTCTTTCTTGTCTTGATTAGACTCAGGTTTGATCTCTGTGGAAGAACTGTATTCTTCCATTCAGGATATAATGTGACACGAACAGCAGTTAATACTCAATGACCACATCCATTAGCTTATTGGGGACTACAGAAGGATAATATTTATTTGTGTAATTTCCTTTCCATTGATTATTTGAAATACTTTTATAAAGGGAAAATTTTGCTCATGTATTCTGGTTACATGGCACAAATTATATAAATTAGGTAGAATGGTTTAAATCCTTTGTTTATCAATTTCTAAGATAACAAGTTGATTCTCTATCAACCTTTGGAGCTGACCAGTTTTAAAATATCATATATTTAAGACTGGATATGTTTTCTACTCATCAAAACAATTATCTCCTTTGAGGCCTAAATGGTCCCATTATGACCAGGGGAGGTTCAAGTTGGCTCCTGAATTCTTTTGGCATGTTTCTTGTAGTTTTTGAGGGGTTCATTGCTACTGATGTGACTGAGGGATGTTCCAGGTTTATCTTGCACATTTCCTTCCCCAGATCTGGAATCACCCTTTCTCCAAGAAACTACACAGCTGCACAGTTTCTTTACCCTCCCTCCACCTTTTTTTTTTTTTTGGAGTGAGGGTTCAAGATAACTCATCCAGTTTTATAGAGGTTCCTGCTCTGTTAACAGCTTCTTTGTTACCAGATCCAAAAATCTGGTGGCTTGCATCCTGAGGGTCCCTCGTCCTGTTTGTCATCCATTTTTATGTGAACTGTCTCTCGTCCCTGTCCTGCTTGATTTTGACCGTACTTCTGGGCTTCAGTCCAAGAAGGGAGCTCTGAGAGGTCAGTTTCAAAATTCATAGGATCTAGGCTATTTTGTAATTCCCTTCAGAGTTAACTTTTAATTTATAAAAATGAGAAGATTATTCCTTATAATATTTCATGACATACTTTGCATATACGTTCCAGATTCTTTCCATAAACTTACCATGTAATAAAATAACACACATAGCTAAATTGATTCAATATTATTAACATTATAGATACTAGTTAAACCCTTTATATGCTTTCTCTCTCTTTTTCTCTCTCTCCCTCTCTCTGCTTTTGGTTTTGGGTTCAAATGCAATGTCTAGTGCACACTGGGCAAGTGCTCTACCACACCCTCAATTCCATGCTTATCTCTTTAAATCCTCACAACAGATTTTTGAGGTAAATATTATCTTAGTCCCATTTTGCAATGGAAAAACCTAGGCATAAAAAGCGTAAGTAACTTGTTCAAAGTCACAAAGCTACTATCACTATCTTGGGGATTTTTATAGGAAACAAAAGTGATACAATAAATTGTTGCTTGTTTCCATGAAGCTATCAGCCCTGAATCACATATGGAAAGAATAAACAAGCATCCCTCCTTCTATGCATGGCCTGAATTCCACCCCATCCTGTCTGTCTGACCTCAGAGTCTAGGCTCATACAACTGTATCATCCATCAGATTAAGATTCCTGTTTTATTTGCCACAAAAATCTCTTCTATTATAGAACTCATTCCAGGAGAAGGCTGATTTAGGTACATCAAGAGTGCCAGATTATTTAAATGTCATGCAATGTTCTATGATACTTTTTTAAGCTCCATGAAATTGCTTTTCAAATAAGTTTTGGGGGTTCAGTTTCTCAAACTTATACTTTGAAAGAAAAAAACCTCTCCAATCTATGATGTTTTCCTAGTTTCTATTCATATTCAGAATAATTTAAACTGTAATTTTTTTTGAGATAGAGTCTCCTTAAGTTGCTCAGACTGACCTTGAACTCATGATCCTCCTGCCTCAGCATCCCAAGTAGCTGGGATTACATGCTACACTTTGCATGATTATAAACTTTTGCCTAGAGAATACCTGGCCTGCCTATAACACAAACCTTTGATACTAGGACTTTGTCAATAAAGACCTAAGAGAAAGCATGTCAAAAAATAATTCTAATCCCTTTCATTTCTTCATTTACTGTATAATTATTTACTAAGTATTAACTACTCACTAGTAACTATGCTAAGCATTGAGAATACAAAAAGAAACAAGGAGATCCCTGACCATGTGGAGACTGCAGCCTATGTATTATATATTATAGAAGTTAATTTTCAAAAAATGAGATCTACTCAGAATATAATATTATTCATTGTACAATTAAAGAGTTGGAAATACTAAGAAAATCCAAAATTTGTAACTCACAACAGAGGAAACGTTAAAAATATCCTAGATAATTCTGATGGATTTAAATATATCCTAGATAATTCTGAATAAAGAAATACTGAAAAATATCAAAGACATTAAAAATTTTCCTCATACACATTTTTAATAAAAAATAATTGTAGATGAATATTTTTTACCTAGTATTTGGCGGATTTCTGGCCATTCTCTTTGTACTTCTAGTGCAGACTTCAGTTTAGCACACAGAGGAACATAATCCATATAGTCTATCAATATACGAACGATGCTGCCTACCAGATGTTTCATCCAAGGAACTGTAATAAACTCACAGAACTGAAAGAATTGATAAGATTTAATTTAGCAGTACTTTTAATATGCCATATACATAAATATATATGTAAACACTTAATTTTGTTATAGAAAAATTACTCTTTTTATAAAAAAGAAAACATCCCTTCTTGCAATGAACTAAGATGAAAAACTGCTTGTTTTGTGAACTAATGGTCTTTAAGACATATACATGGTTCTGACATGATTCTAGTCAATAGACATAGAAAAATCATGCTTTTATCCATTTAGCCCCAATATTCCACCAAATAATCATAAGTAATTAATTGCACATATTTTACATTTTTTACATTCTTGTTCCAATTCAAAAAAAAGAAATAACATTTTCTTGGCTAAATTTATGCTTATATTCCTATATCATTACAAATAAAAAATCAAGAATAAGAAATACACGAAGAAATAGACTTGATTTTTCTTTTCTATAATACTCCTTAACAAGTGAAAGTTTGAGTTAGGCTACAGAAAACATATTCTTCTCAGCAGTACTAGGAACCTCCTCCAGGATAGATCCTGTGGTAAGCCACAAAACCACCCTTAAAAATTTAAGATCAAAATCATTTTAAAATCTTTGCTGGCCGTGATGATGGAAAACTAGAAATCAACAACTGGAGGAAGTTCTGAAACATTAGCAAATATGTGGAAGTTAAAGAACATGCCCCTGAGTAGCCAATGGATCGTGAGGAAATCAAAAGGGAAATATTAAAATTAAATATTAAAAATTGAAATATTTACTGAGACTAAGAGTTAGGATGATGGCCTCATAGGAAGAAGAAGAAGAAAAAACTCACTGGATTATCTTTTATGACACAAGATGTCCATCCCGGCAGTACTTCTTCCTCTATTTCTGACCACACAAATGAATTTCCAAAGATGTCACCATGCATGCAGTCAAAGCACATCTCCACTTGATAGCCATTGTTCAGCAACAACCTCAGCATGACCTCATCATTTAGGGCATACTGAATGGCACTGGGGAAGCGGGTGTCATTCACATGCATAAAGTAACAATTGACATTAGCTCCATGGGAAAGAAGCAGTCGGACAATCTCATGATTATTGGCCCTCACCGCCACAAGCAGACAGTTGAGGGGATCTAGGTTTGGGTCTGCACCTGCAGCCAGAAGCACTTCTGTGCAATGGATATCATTATTAGAGACAGCAAAATAGAGCGCAGTCTTCCTGTCGTCATCATAGTTCTGGGAAATGTGGTCAGCAAGAAGGGCATTGACATCAAAACCATTTTCAATGAGTAGTTCCAGGCACTGTGTATTCTGTCCATCTGCTGCTGAGTGAATGGGAGTTAGTCCACTTTTCCGAATTGCATTTTTGGATGTTATTGGGATAAGATATTTCAGTGCACTAAAACAAACAACAACAACCACCAAATACCCCATGACATTAAGAAAATCAAGAAATGGAATAAACCACCTTCCTTACTAGACAAGTGAATACGGTTCATTTGGTTTCCCTTACTTTCTCTAGATAACCTTACGTTGAAATGTGTAGCCTTTGCCCATTAGGCTACTAGTGTTTAGCGTAATTTAGTTCAACTTTGATTTCTCTTCCTTCTCTAAATATTCCCAAGGAACATTCTAGATCTCATATTTTTATATTTGGTCCGAGATGTGCTTCCTCAGGACTCCTCTTTACCCTCCCTTTCTTTTCTAAACAATATAATTTTAAAATAAGCAACCAATGCTAATTTAATAGAAAATATAAAAGAAAGTAAACCCTTCTGATGACATAGAAGAACACTTCATAATCTTGACCATTAGAATCATGGAGTCATTGGAGGGGAGAGCTGGAAGTGACCTTGGACATCACTTAGTATAACCCCTTTACTTAACAGAAAGACAATATGAAGTCTCCAGAGGGAAAATGACTTGTCCGAGGTCATAGAGTTACATATAAAGAAAGGAACTGGAAATTTGCCCTTTTGAATTCTTATGAATTATTCCTCTCTCACTCATTTATAGGCAATCTTCTTTAATATTAGCTATGTACTTCTCCTTCCATACAACTTGCTATTGAACTATTAGTCAAAAAAAAGTCTTTACCATTTCATCAAATTTATACCAGTCCAATTGAAATCACTGACCACAGCTTATGTTTCTAAGGACATGTGATAAATAGTTGTGAACTTCACACTTGACTAACCATTTAGATATTCAAGAGAGCCACAAGCAAGGATAACTTGATCTCTTGTGCCTAATTCAGAGCTACCATGTGTGAATTTATGAACACTGGGAGTAAATCCAGGTAAACTTTAACAACGTGTCACTTAGCGTCAATGATGCGTCATTGGCCCCTTAACTTAGGCACTGTGGCCACTGAACATGATAAAGCCTAAAATGATAAAGCTTAAAATGTTTTGTTTTATTAGAAAATCTTTGGGTCACAAGTTTTATAAACTATATTTAATTTGCTTAAAACCATCTTCTCATGGTGTGTAGTTCAAAATAGTGATTCTGAACTTCTATTGGTATGTTGATTTTAACACGTTTTGTGGTTTCAAAATGTATTCAACCATTTGTATGGAAAAAATCTAAAAACACAACTTTTCTATTTGGAAAATAATTGAATTATATATAGTATTGTTACAAATTCTAATCCTTTGTCAAGAGCAAAGTTTTTAGAAACTCCACGGCCTTTAGTTAAACACTTTTTTTTTTTTTTTAACGGAAAAGCACTTTTGGGTAACTTGTGCAGAATTCTCAACTATAACTTAATTCCTCCTAGAAAAGAATGAAAGAGCATTTCCTTTTGCTATTAAAGTAGTATAAATTGATTTTGTGGAGTAGAAGACTATAAAAAGGTGAAAACCCAAAGAAGTTTTAAGTATTTAATTATAAAACTTGCACACATTTTACCTATTTCTCTTCGAATTTGGGGGAATATTATTGCATAGAGAGATTGTGATTATTCTGTATTTATAATTTTGTATGTTCAGCTTAAAGTAACTACCCCATAATATCACTTACAGGTAATGTCCCTCATATGCTGCTCGGTGTATAGGTAGGTGCCCCGCTCTGTTAGGCACATTTCCACTTCCTCCGTACTCCAACAGGAGAGCAATGCAGTCAGGATTACCACCCCCGGCAGCCTCAAACAGTATGGATGCCCCGTCGTCCGCCAAAGCAAACACATCCCCACCTGGCAGTAGAAAGCACATCACATACAAGTGACAAGATGATATTGTTAAGATAGTCCCATTTAAAACAACAACAACAACAACAATAAAACATTGTTTTCCCTTTTGGTTAACACTGAGAGTACAACATTGAGACCACCTGTGTTCTCAATATTCTTAATAAAGAGTTATGCAACATGCTTTGTTTTATTAGAAAATCTTTGGGTCACAAAACTGTGAGAGAAACCAATCAGTCAATTCCACAATGGACAAATGATTACAGATAAAGGGAACATGACGCTTTTAAATGTAGCAACACCAGTTAACACTCTCTATTTCAATTCAACCAACATTTATTGACTATCCTTTCTGTATAAGTACTGTGGGTGAGCCTAGAATGAATAAGTCTGAGTAGCTTAAGATGTCATCAGAGCACATAAGCAATATGACATATGAGCATCATCAGCACTAGGGAACATAACTGTAAGGGCAACAGGACGGTGTCTGAACCTGGCTCTGATGTTTACTTTGAGAGTCAGGGACACTGTTTACTTCCACACACCTGCACTTCTGCATCTGTAATCTGGAGTGATATAGTTTATTTCATAGGGATTTTCTGATAATTGCATGAGGTTATGTTAGGAGACAAAAAAAAAGTTTGTGATTTTCCCCATAGAGGATCCTTTGGGGATCATGTGGTTCTTGCCTTCATTTACCAATGAGGAAACTGAGGACCCATCGTTTAAGCAAGTAGGCAAGGGTCTCACAAAGAGTAGCTGACAGAAACCAGTTTAGGAATTAAGTTTCTTAACTCCTGGCTCTTTAGTTATAGGAAGCACTTTGAAGGCTTAAAGTAGGAGCAAGATTACAACCTGCTGGGGAGAAGTAGGAAAAGATTTAGAGAGGAGGTGTCTTCAAAGACAGACTTCGATAGTGTTGGAGATATTCCAGAGGAGGACAAGGACCTGACCCAAACCCTGGCCAAGGGAATACTGCTAGTCTGTTTTGGCTGGAGTGTGGGATATGAGGTGGGAATAGGGAAGCATAAGTCTGGAATAATCACTTAAGTTGCTGCAGTAGATTTCCTGAAAAGTTCACACCGGTGGCTGTCCTTTTGGAGAGGAACCGAGCTGCAGTATGTAGTGTGGGTTCTCTCATGTGGAGACTAGAACCCTGGAGCATGGTGAGGAAATGATTGCACTGGTCCAGGGAAGATGTGAGGGGCCTGGCCAGGATGGTTGATGGAGAGAGAGACCCAACCTTTAAGTCCTGGTTGAAGTAAATTATTGTATCAAAAGTAGGAAAAGAGGCTGGGCTTGGTGGTGCATGTCTGTAATCCCAGCACTTTGAGAGGGTGAGACAGGAGAATCATGAGTTCAAAGCCAGCCTCAGCAATGGTGAGGCACTAAGCAACTCAGGGAGACCCTGTCTCTACATAAAATGCAAAATAGGGCTGGGGATGTGGCTCAGTGGTCGAGTACCCCTGAGTTCAATCCCCTGTATAGAAAAAAAAAAAGTAGGAGAAGAGGAAGATTTCAGTTTAGGAGAAGAGCTGATGGTGAGACCCTGGTGAGCCATCTATCAGGCTCTCTATAGAGAGCAATCAGGGCTGGTTTTATAGATCTGTAGGTTGCAATGCTTAAGGCTTAAATGGGTTGTAGAATGGGGGTCTAGGTCTGAAAGCCTCATGCCCAGTGAGTGACATTCAAGGGAGTTAAGAGAAACTCCCAAAGACTGTAGGAGAGTCAAAGAGTCAGGACAAAAGCCAGTAAAGCACAATTTCTTTTTACTTACCCTTGTGGATTAGATGTTCCAACACATCACAGTGACCATATTCGGCAGCCACACCTAATGGTGTGACTCCAAATCCATCTCTCAGGTGAACATTGCCTCCGTGGCTTAGTAGCAGAGCTATGATATCTTTCCGGCCTTGCTTGGCTGCTTCATGCATTGCTGACCATCGCTTGACACAGGGCTGATCAAGGCTGGTGTTGTGTTTTATCAGAGTAGACACCATGTCATAGGAGCCCTGTTTTACAGCTTGAGAAACATTTTAGAAAGAACACCCAAGAGTAAGCATATTCCACATGGATACCTGACATGGTATTAAACTAATTACCAACTTTAACGTCAAATAGATATTAGTGATTCCTTTTTCTGCTACAAGGGGATATTGTATTCCTCATACCCAAATTTCTAATTGCAGAGTGTGCAAGATGACAACACTTTTTTCTTTAAGACTCAGGGGAAGGTAGGCATTTCATGGGAAATGCACTTCACTAGGATAGGATGTTGTGAGCACTCTTTCAAACTGCAAATAGCATCTGCTGTCGAGTTGTATAAATTATATATTTGAAATATTTACTATAGTATATAGTATATAGTAGGAGCTCAATAAATCAGTGTCACTATTATTTTATCACACTGGGACCCTTTTCATTCCTATACTTTCTGTTTTTGGTACTAAAGGTTGACCCCAGATGTGCTTAGCCACTGAGCCACATCCTCAGCCCTTATTTACTTTTTATTTTGAGAGAGATTCCTTACTAAATTGCTTAGGGCCTCGCTAATTTGATGAGGTTGGCTTTGAACTTGTGATTCTCCAGCCTCAGCATCGCAAGCTGCTGGGATTAAAGGTGTGCACCACTGTGCCCAGCTCATCCCTATACTTTTCTTTCTTTTTTTTTTTTTTAATACCTATTTTTTAGTTGTAGGTGGACAGAATATCTTTACTTTATTTTTATGTGGTGCTGAGGATCGAACCCAGCGCCTCAAGCATGCTAGGCGAGCACGCTACCACTGCGCCATAACCCCAGCCCCTCATCCCTATACTTTCAATGGAGGTTAACAGTAGTACTGTATAAAATTTAGGAAGGTCAGCTGTTCTAAATGAAAGTATGTGACAGTTAATGAAGTACAATTCTAAGAGGGTCACTAAATCAGATGTCTCTGCCTCTTGCTTGTCTCTAATGTTTGAAAATACACTGTTAGAAGAGATTTTTTTCTCCCCTTTGTGGATTATTAAGGGGTTCTTTCTGTTATGAAAACATTTATGAAATATCTCACTCGTTTTTTTCTTGTCAGTAGATAAAACTTTGGATAAGAAACCAGTCAGACATATTCACTCCTATTCATCATTCATTCATTCAGTTTATGCTAGCTGTGTGGAAGGCTCTGGGTGAGTTACCAGAGATTGTCTAGAGGAGACACTTTATCTTCTCTTTGAAAAGATATTCAAAGCCTGGACCTTTGCTGGAAGAGGCAGGAGGAGCATGAGGCCACATAGAACATTCTAGGCAGGAAGGAGGCAAACTACAGAAAGAATCTAAGGACAAAGGGAGGGAAATGTCTCCAAATCACCTAACACGAGGACAAAGACAAACTGTGCCTACTTCCTTTGGAGGCAGGTTCCTATTTTCCTCCTCTCACCATCTAAAGTAGAATCTGTTGACAAATGCCTCTTTCTGAACTGCCCATCTGCCTTTGGCAGCTCTAATTCTGGTGAATTACCTCACCCTGGCTGGTGGTATTGCAGGGCAGACACCAAGCAAGCTAACCTGACTACGAGGAGTGTGTCCTCATTTATCTTCTTGCTCTTGTTGCAGTTTTTTATAATTAGAAAAAACTTATTAAAATAGTCAACCACTTTCATCATGCTTTGTTTTGCTTTTGTTTCACTCAGAGTCTATATTGATTAGAGATTAGTCTTTCTTCATGCAAATAACAGCATACCTAGGCTGTATTCAACATAAAATAGTTTCTCAAAAATCAAAACCTCATTTCCAGTTTAATATTTTGGATCTAAGAACATGTTTTCCATAGACATGATAATACACATAGTGGAAAAACCTTTCAAGCTTACCCACAAAGATATTCTTAACCAGTAAATAACCAATAAAATGAAAAACTCATAAGGCACAGTATTAGTGTAACATAGCTGATTAAGTAAAACAAGAATTTTAAGAACTTCTAATTTTATATGTACATGTCATATATTTTAAATTCTTTAGAATTTAAAATTCTAAAATTTAAAATTCTTTAGTACTCTTTTGGATATCTTCAGAAAATTTTTAAATTAATTTTCAAATTTTAATCTTTAACAGTAAATGCTTAAAAACATAAGTTGAAGAATTTCCAGACTTAGATGAAAAATTTTGCACCCATTATAGACACTTTTGAACAGCTTTTTAAAAAAAATTTTTATTTTAAACTTATCATTTCCCCCCCTGGATATTTGTGTTTTGTTCATGTAATTTAGTTATCAACTACAAATGATTTTCTGACTCATAAAACATACAAAGAAGAGAGACTTTTTTGAGGGCTCTGGACAAAGGCTGGAAGATTGAAAGAGGAGATGATGATTTGAGACAAAGAAACTGTCCTTAGTGAAATGAACTGATTTGTAAATGGCGGAAGGTGAGGGGAACAGAGGATAGTGGACCTAAGACACAGTGCTAGTTACCTGAGCTTCCTCACTACTCTGGGCTCCACTGGCCAGGGTTAGCTTGTGCCTATCCAACTGAGGAAAGGTGAAACCAAATCCTAGGGTGTGGGCAGAGAGGGAGTCCAAGAGAAAAAACAAACCTTAGTAAGTGTCACATCATCACAAATCAGATATACACTACTCAGCAAGCAACTGTGTAACATGACTGTGCTATATCAAAAGCTGACAGGGAAGAGAGGACCTGAAGGGACCAAAAGTAATTATTTTTATTTTTTGCCATCTAAGGATATTTCATAAATAGAGACAAAAATGATGGCATTAGGCTAAGAATATGTAAAAAATGGAATTATACAGAAAAAAAGGAACAATACTTTTTACCTCTTATCTCTCCTCTGCAAGTTAATGGACTGTGAATAGCAAATTTCAAAGCAGCCCATAGATTCAAGAAGAAAACTGAGGAAGTGACACGGATGATCTATTTCCCTGTAGAGTCTAAAAGACTTGACATGGCTACATAGCAAAAGTCCTACAGAAAGCAACCAAGAAAAGTCTTTTTCTCCAGATGCGAGGGTGATGCGGACACACGTGAACACCACCTCCAGAATGTTTCTCCATGTCCTCCATGGGGATTTTTGTCCTTTCTCTGACAGCTTTAAAATTTTATCCCCAAATGTTAATTCTATTTTCATTCTGATAATTCAGTGATAGAATACCTTTCCCACACTTTATATATAGCTAGAGAATTAAAGCAACATATGTAACTCCGAAATGTATGTAAATGCTTAATGCTCTTGTAGGCATTAAGCATTAAAGACACACTTAGATGAAGCAAAAACAAAATAAATGAGTGATAGTCACAACTTAGGTGTTCATTAAAAAATAACTGAATTGTCAATACCAAGTGGAGAATAAATCTGAATTTGCAAAGTGAAGCAGTATGTAACTCTAAAAAATGTATACTCCCCACCCCCGCCCCAGAAATCAAAGGCTATCTATAGAAACAACAACATATTCTTGAATGTTACTGCAAATACTCGATGATATATGCTGACCTTTAAAAACTGCAACATATCACATGAATTCTGGTGAAGCAATCTCACATGTGGATACTTCAGCTACTGTTTATAGAACTTGTTCAGGCAGGAATTCTGGGGTATTTGTGAAAAGCACAGTGATACTGTGAGGAGGCTGATAAACATGTGGCTGATAAACATGTGCTCAGGGTCTACTGTTTGTTCCTCAGTATTCATGCTTACTCATTTATTTTTAGCAATAAAAGCCCCAAGTGTTAGCAGGACACAAGTCATACACATAGAGACAAAATATCCCAGCCTTCCTTACACCTTGGTGTGCTTATGTGACAAAAACTGAACCTCTGAAATGTGATCTGAGCAGTAACTTCTTTTAAGTCATTGTTGTTTGCTTGCTTGCCTTATGTGTCTGTTTTTGGGTTTTGTGACAGAAGCTTTGCTCATACCATAACTACCATAATTAGATGGTTTGATCTAATCTGAATTTGGGAAGGCTAAAAGCTTTGACCTAGAGCAAGAGTTAGTGAAGGGAAAGCATATCAGAGTGTCCCCATGCTGTGGTGACGTTCTTCTTTGAGAGTTCTACATTCCTCAATTTAAACAGTTTAGGCTCTTTGAAGTCTTTGCAGATTCACTGCTTTTTTAGTCCCCAAATTTACTTAGAATATACACCTATATTATAGCATTTGCAACATGATTTTTTTCATTTAAATCATCTCTGGCTATCTTACTAGGCTCCGAGAGGAGGAAGATTAAATTCATTCATTTTAATATCCAGACCACTCAGCACAACATCTGGCTTAACATGATTTCTTCATACATTTTGTTGGATCGATGTTGCTGAATTCATGCCATCAAGTGAAAATATTTTGTTAGTGCTATGGCTTTTCTAAATTTCCTATCAACAATACTAAAAAATGTGGTGGTGTGCTCTGGGAAGGAGCTACAGCTAGCTCTGTCTGTGGCTTAGTTGTTTTATCCTCTTCTCTCAGGTTGCTCGTAAGTAATCTTAAAGTCCTCCTCCTCCTGCTTCTCTTCCCACCACACATGAACAATTTCATAATGGCTTTCTTCTCCTGAAAATCCAGAACACTTGAGGGGAGATATATATATTTTCTCTAATTTTTATAAGAATACTGCATGGTGCATGTGGTATTTCCATTTTGCATACTAAGACACTGAGGCCCATGGTCATAATCTCATGCAAGGATATAAAACCTGACCATGTCAGCTGCCAAAGCCCAAAGTCTCACTCCATTCTCCTACAGTCTCTAAGAGGAAAAAAAATGTGATCTCTGGTCATTCTCAGTTAATTTCACATCTTTCTCCTTCCACCAATAGACCTGCCAATTCCTATTGTTCAACAACAAGCAGGATGCACAAGCTGAGAAGAAGTTGATAAATGACACCTTCAGATAAGCCATCTTTCTGTGTTGTGTGAATGTTGTGAATTCCCTCATAAGCACCAAACTCTGCACCTGTTCAGTTTTGTCCGATCATTCCTTTTTGGCACCAAGAATTGAAACCAGAGGTGCTTTACCACTGAGCCACATCCCCCCACCTTTTTTTTGTTTGCTTATTTGTTTTTTTATTTTGAGACAACTCTGCCTAAGTTGCTTAAAGCCTCAGTAAATTGCCAAGGCTGGCCTTGATTTGGTAATCCTTCTGCCTCTGCCTCCTGAGCTGTTGGGATTTACAGGTGTGTGGTACCATGCCTGACTAGCCTGGTCATTTTGATGAGGACCTGATGTCCCTCTTTTTGTAATCTCCTTTCTTCTGGCTACATTTTGTACATCCAACCCTCATTACAACTAGATCCTACCTACAGAGTTTTCCTTTAGGCTTGACACCTTTGGCCTCATTAAACTAGTTCTGATCTTCTTGGTTAGTTGCACTCATTATTAGGTGCTGAAGAATGTAGTCATCCTTCACATCTGACTTCCTTGTAGGTTATGGTTTGGATTTGAGGTATCCACTAAAAGCTCCTGGGTTAATGCAGGATGTGAAACAATCAGATTATGACAGCTATAAGCTAATCGGTGGTTTAATCCACTTGATGGATTAATGATTTTAAAGGATTATGGTACTGGGTTGTAACTGTAGGCAGGTGGGGCATATCTGGAAGCAGTAGGTCTCCAGAGGTATATCCTTGAGGATTAAATCTTGTCCCCCTGGCACCTCCCTTGCCTTCATAGCTACAATGAGCTGAATAGTTTTCCTCCACCATGCTCTGTGCCATGATGTTCTGCCTTACCTTAGGCCCAGAGAAATGGAGTCGGCCAGCCATGGGCTGAACCTCTGAATTCATGAGCCAAAATAAACTTTTCCTTCTATAAGTTGTTCTTATCAGGTATTTTGGTCACAGCAACAGAAAGCTGACTAACACATAGTGGGACAAGAAAACAAAATCATATGGCAGGTGAAATGGGAGTCGGGGAGGAGCTCAGGAAATGGAAGGAATTGAAGTAATATCATTTTTGACAATACATATTGATTTCCAATAAATACTTATTAAGTATTTATTATTTATTTCAAACTATGAAAGTTCTAGAAAAAAAGTCATTTACCAATCAGAAGGGGCGTCTCTCCTATATCATTTTTGGTGTTGGGCCACACTCCCTTTTCGAGTAAAGTCCTTACATTTTCCACCAGACCGGCTTTGACTGCCAAAGTCAAGGGTGTTTCTCCATCACAGGTCTTGAATTCCCAGAGTGTCTTATAGGATGCTAAGATATGAAAGCATTATATTAAAAAATTAAAAATATTTACTTAAGGGATATTGCATAGATCAGAATAACCATTGCTATGTACACCAGATTGAACAGTCCATTGATGAGAAAGGGAAGACTGAAAGTATGATAAAAATAGACCTAACCAAGATGAAGAAAATTAGGTGCTTCTGGACATGCTAATCAAATCAACAGCTAGACAACCAACACCTATGTTTCAAGTTGCTTTAAAAAAAAAAAAAAACTGATTGCAAATTCTTGGTTCTTAAAACATTGTAAAGCAACTCTCCAATCCTTCATTTTGTTATTTCAATGGCATCTGAATTTTTTGTCAAGTGAGGTATGTAAATGTAGGAATAAAAATGTATTTGAATGAATGTACTATTGTGTCAGAATGTGCTAGAAAAGAAATGTTATTCTTAAAATCATCTCTATCTGTTTAGCTATCTTGTTTTCTAGATGGCTGGCTAGCTAGCTAATTTCTCATAATTTCCCAAATTGTTCAAAATTTCCCAAACTAGAAAGCAATACTGAAAGTTAAAACATAAGGAACTCTAAAAATGGTCTATAAATGCTGAAATGTGAAAAAATACCATTAAGACATAAAAGTTATAATTAATATTTAACAATGGGCTGATTTATCACAATGCTGTTAATGTTTTAATTTTGAAAAATTAATGTAATATAAGGACAAATATTTTAAGAACTACTTGTTGCAACATATAATAATAATTTTGTGAAACTTTTTTGTTTTTTTGTGGTACTGGGGATTGAACCCATGGCCTTGTGCATGCAAAGCAAGCACTCTACCAACTGAGCTATATCATCAGCCCATCTTTTGAAACTTTTGCCAACTCAAGATGAAAAATTAAAAACTGATTTCCAAAAGATAAAAGCATTATATTTGAATCAATTAATTTATAATATATAAAAACCTATATCTTTTGTAGGCAATAACAACATCTTCCCACCAAACTATGCCACTTTTTTAGATAAAAAGATGGGAAGGGTGAACCCCAAACATCATGAAATATGCTAATCTTTTGTACTCCTGTAGTTAATATATGGGTAGTGACTTTTCCTTATTCTAAATAATCTGTTATGTTCATTAGGAACAATTATAACTTCTCCATTTCTTCTCTAGTTGTCAAAGGATGTTATGTTCTCTTACCATCTAGAATGATCTCAAGTATTTGTTGACAAGGTTGAACGACAGCTTCATGCAATGGAAACCATCCTTTCTCATCAGCTTCATCCAGGGCGTGTTTGTATTTCACATACTCCTGTAGCTCAAGAATGTGACCTAAATAAAACACATGGTCTGTTAATACATCTCTCTGTCTTTGCAAGGTAAGATTTCCAATTCAACCCACTCCAGACAATAAACTTATTTACCTTGTTTGATGGCTTCCACAAGTTTTCTATTCTGATCACTGAGGGGGACAAATCTACAGGAGAAAGAAAAATAAGCCACATTTATACTAGTGATATCCTTCAAGGAATAAAATATTTAATTTATATTGAGTTCTGGTAGGTAATTGGAATAATCAAGATCTACTGGAAATGCACAAAACTGATTTTATCTTCTTCAAAAATGTAAATTCCTAGGAGTCAGATAAAGTATATGTATGATATCCAAACCTAAGAACACTAAAGATGGCAAAATACAAGATTGTGATGTTATCTCTGAGGTTGCACTAAACTATAAAAAGAGAGTAAACAATTGGAGTCAGACTCAGAAGGGCTGGGTTCAGGTCACAGCCTGATTTTGTGATCCTGGCAAAGTCCATAGTCTCTCTGGGTGTTGTTTTCTTCATTCGTGAAATGGTGGGATTGAATAGGAAGATCACTAAGGCTTCTTTCAACTTTAGAAGCTCTATCTATCCTCAACAGATGTTCATTGCTTGAACATAACAATTGCTAATAGACATTCAGGAGCGTGTGGTCCACACTGCCTGTTAGTGTCTCTAATCAACTGATCCATAAGCAAAAGCAGGCAGATGCATAAGCAAAAGCAGCATGCCCAATCACTGCTCATAATTTAAACCCTCATGGCAATTCTCTGATAAGTGTGTTTATTAAATGGAAACAAGGATTTTAAACTTATTTAACTCTATTAAGCAGAAATATCTGCTAACACTCTAGGATTGTGAATACCTTCCAGGCATTTTCATGTTCTAAAATCTGTCAGAGACAATGGAAAAATTGAAAAGACCAGAAATTTAAATGTAATACGCCCATTTTTAAAATCTCAAAAGCAATAATTTCATAACACTGAACCTATTCAAAAGCACTACTAAATTACAGAATACAAGAATCTATATACAATTAATAGAATACAAAGGTAAACTAAGCTTTATTTTTTGTCAGAAACGTGTGTTGGTCAAGACAGAAATTTACTTATGCAGTTTTAAACTCTGGAACTCCTACTTATATAATACATCAATTTTTAAATATATTTTAATTGGTTTACTCACAAGGTTTAGCTGAGTCAGTAGCAGAGTGTGTTATAGAATGTACAGATCACTAGCTGGCCGTGGTGGTGCACACCTGTAATCCCAGCACTTTGGGAGGCTGAGACAGGAGAATCACGAGTTCAAAGCCAGCCTCAGCAACAGCGAGGTGCTAAGCAACTTAGTGAGACCCTGTCTCTAAATAAAACACAAAATAGGGCTGGGGATGTGGCTCAGTGGTCGAGTACCCCTGAGTTCAATCCCTGGTACCAAAAAAAAGAAAAAGAATATCACTGTTTATCTGTCTGTACATATAAAATTGTATTTGCAAATTTGTTCAAACTCATTGTCTGTTTTGATTACATACTAATTTAGAAAATAGGCAACCTTATCCAACCAGATTCAACTAGGATTTCTCATCTAGGTAATTTCCATTTTCCACATGAGGTGGGGATTTGTGGAAGATGAGATTATTAAAGTCTGTGGACAGTGGTCTCTGTAGAGGTATTAGATTCCCTACCAGAAAAGAAGGATAAGTATTTTCCTATAAGAAAAATTGAGAAATGGCGTTCATTTTATCTTACACCAAAATAAATGCCATGAAGAAATTTTGATGAGGATAGTTGAATAGAATGCTACCTTTCAGGATGGAATGCAGTCTGGCTAGATTCAATGGATTCTTGAATACTAAGTTGAATATCATAACTTGTAAGATGATCTTCATCGGGGTCATTAGTATCCATATCTGGATATAAAAAGGGGAAATATAAAAGGGGAAAATTCTTGTTATCAGCAAATGATACAGAATATCAGGTGGAATTAACACAGCAAAGGCCAAATGAAAGACTAAAATACATTTACCTTTCCCCACTTAAAAAATACAAATGCAGTTAACATGTAATCCATATACATGAGGCCCATTTTATTAATTTATAATGTTCAAACTGTTGAAACTTTATTACCTGTGTTTTGAGAGCCACTTTCTAACTTTGGACATTTTTAAACTTTTGACTTTCTTATCACTAATTCTGTAGTTGGGCTTATAAGGAATCTCTTTTCACAATCTTCTGATATACACTAATTTCGTGCAGTATAAATGGATGGGTCAAAATTAGCATAGATTACTGGCTTGGAATCAGTTTACACAGTACATTAGAAGCTTAACTCAACCAGAGGAGAAATGGGTCATTGGCAATAATAAAGAATAGAGATTCTGTTACATTTTGTACAAATCAGCAGTGGTCAGCTGTAAGGTCTCACTGGTCTCAGAGCATTATTTGAACAGTGAAGATAAAGACCATTTTAATTCCACCCATACACCAGAGACCAGCCCTCTTGTAGATTCCCCATTTATTACCCTATATAGTTTTAGGTATTCTTTACAAAGCCACTGCTCACTGGACCATCTGCCCTGAGTATAATAAGCACAAATTTAAATGATTTCTCATTGGCTTCTTTCTTCCAAATATCAAATTAGAAGAGTGAATATCTGTCTTTACTATTGAATTAATTGCATCATCTTATTTAGCAAGTTTAGTAAATACAGAAACCAAAATAGTGCTGTAGCTATTTTATGGATCAATATGGAATTATATTTAATTAGTAGTACTTTTCAAACCAAAATGTATTCTCTGTATGAAATCTTACATGACAACATGTCTTTCAAGGAGAGAAAATTAAAACTGTGTTCTTCAAGAGATTGCCAAAATACAGATGATGTGTGCTTTACCTCTTCTCATTCTTCAAGGTTAGATAATCTTAAACTCTAATGGCAGTTCTCAATAAGCTGATAGCCAAGGTCCTTGGCTTCTGGACAGATTGTGCAGAATAGTATCATGTGGATGTGCTTGTTTACTCTTCCGTACCAGTGCCCTTACTCCCACCTCAGAACAGAAGAAGTAGCCTTAGTGGTCATGTGCAGGGACTCCCTGCTGTGGCAGAGAGTGGCATTTTATTTTATTTTATTTTTTTAATCGATATTTGGTTCCTTGTCTCTCTCCTCTCTCTAACTACACAAGAACAGGGAATTAGTCTTCAGTTTCAGTGCTTGGAGAAGCAACATCCTATGGTTCATGGTCTCCACATGTGTGTTAAAGGTATTAATTAATGAGTTAATAAAAGAACATGGAAACATAATCCAAGTTCTGCTTTGTTCTTACAACTGATCACTTCTTTCAGATATGGAGTTATTCTTCCAACTAAACACATTAGATTGCTCACTGTGTGTGTGGCTTTGATTTCTCACTTCTGTGCCTTGGTGTCCACAATCATTGCCCACACTACCTCAAGCCTGGCTCAAGACCATCCTCCTATGGAAGGCTTTGCTGGAATTCTCCATTTCCTTCCAGCCTTCTTTATTTATGAATATCTCTTTTGTGTAACATTTTCTGAACATTTGGATTCACACTCATTTTGTATTTGTTTTTCAAGTTCTTTACATATTTATGTTTTGTATTCTCACTTGGACCATTAGCTTCCTGAGGGAAAATATCTTTTTTTTTTTTTTGCAGTACTAGGGATCAAACCTCAAGCTTCCCAGTGTTCTGCAAGTGCTGTATCACTAAGCCACACCCCCAGCCTGCTTTCTTTTTTCTTTAACTATTCCCTCTCTCTCCTGGTCAACCGCAGCAAAAGGCTTCTCTCGGTAGACACTGAAACAAACAAGCACTGAGTCCTTCAGATAATATGATTAGATGAGCAGGTTAAACCTGTGGCATTGCCTGTTGCCTTTCTCTGATAGCACTGTGGCGACAGGGAGGTTGCATAGCTCTGAGATTAGTAATAGGACAAAGAGCCTTTCACCTATTTAAATCACAAGCTTAAATCCAACCCTGATGGGCTTTCTGTACACAAGACATGACAGGTTCCTTAGAGAACAGGGATCTGTGAAATTTTCTTTTCCTTTTTTTTTTTTAAAGTATCCTTTTGACTACCATTAAGAAGATTATCAATATTCTTAACTGTTTTGTATCTTTGTATATGATGAAAAACATATACGGTCCAATTTAAGTCAGATTCAGGTTTCTCCAGCTGGGCATGTAGTGAAGATCTGTGAGCAGGTGTGCTGAGGTGTCAGGATGTCCAAAGAGCATCACTGGAATGAGTGTGGAGACATCCAGACGCAATGAGAAAGGCAAGAAGGGAGTCACTTACCTAGTATACAAACTTAAAATGACTAGGGCTTGGTCCTCACCGAAGGCAGCAAGTCAAGATTATTTCACAAAGCACCACTCAGGAGTATTAGGTAAGACCGAATAGTAGTTTGACATCCTTTAAGATATATCTGAGGTAGGGGAAACAGGCAGTCAGAGTACTAAAATGGTGAGGGAAGATAAGGAGGACGGATGTCAGGACCACTGAGTTATGCTCCACATTTGATGTGCTCCAGCACGCCAAACAACATCTGTTTCCCAAAAGGGAAAAAAGCCTCCATTCTTAT
>PVHX01024514.1:0-23853 GCA_004024805.1 Geosciurus inauris
TAAGTTGGGAGACTAGAAAAACTTCAAAAGACCTTGACTCTGTTTAGTCTCTAACTAGCTATGTTGACTGGACAACTTTTATAAACTTCTCACTCTTTTATCATCCCATGATTCTATATTTTGTGAGCACAGAAAGAAAAAAAATTTTGAGGATTAACACAATGGTATTTATTAATCCAGATAAAACGTGTCTTGCTAGGAAGAATTGAAACTCTTAAGTTTTCACTTGCTAAATGTCTGTATCTTAAGTCATAAGTGCTTCAGTGGATGGTATTCCTTTCCTCTTCCTGTCCTGTTCTTTGTTCTCCTTCTGTTCTCTTCTTGCTCTTCTCTGAAGGGAAGGGGCTAGAAGCTGGGTTCTGAGTTAGATCCCACCAAAGACAGGCATTCACGTGATATCTGGAAAGCAGAACAGAAGCCAAAGCCACCGCCCTTTCTGCAGCAGAGACCGGCAAGCTCCATCCTAGCAGAGGACAGAATGAAGTTTTACGAGGGGCTTCCAGATGTTCCTTGGAGGACCACGGATTTTCATGGCACCATAACTGAGGTAGTGCTATTTCCATTGATACCTTCACATTCCATATTTCATAAGTGGTTTTCCTGAATTTTGATCCCTCAATCCTTTTGGCTTTTGGTTTGGGACTTTCAAAATGCTTAATATCATGTGTTAAAGCCTTCCTGCTTTAAATACCTGCAGTGGTTTATCTTGCTCTGACTGAACACTCTTGATAAAAGAAGGTAAAAGTTGAGTAAAAAACTACCCAAGATGCATTTGATTTTTCCTCCCTTTGATTATCAAAACTCTTAAGGTAAAAAGAGAACTACTGACTCTGACTATCAGAATCTATATTCATATGTGTTAGTTTTCTATTGCTATCATAACAAATTAAATTTATTAGCTTAAAACAATATATTTTTTTAACCTCACAGCTTCTGTCAGTCAGAAAAGGGACTTTGCAGATGTAATTAAAGATAAATTGAAATAGATAGATCATTCTGGATTATTTGGGTGGGCTTTCTCTGCTTCAGATTTCATAAGGCCAAATTAAGGGGTCCATAAGTCCAATTTCCTTATGGAAGTCAAGGGAAAGAAACCCCTTCCACGCTCACTCAGGGTGTTGGTTCAGTTCCAATCCTTGTGGTTGTAGAACTGAGGTGCTCACTTTTGTGGTGTCATTCAGCAGCTGGCCTTTGCTTTCAGAGACTGCCCAGGTTCCTTCTCCTACTTTCTATCTGGGTCCTGCAACAACAGACTCATGAGGTTAAAACTTTCCTACATTTCTCATCTCTCTGATATTCCCTTTTGCTGCATGTTCCTGATTGTAGCCAGGGAAATTTCTCTGCTCTTAAGGACTTGAACAATTAGATTGGGCCCACCTAAATGATCTATCTATTTCAATTTATCTTTGATTACATCCACAGTGTCCCTTTGCCACTTAACATATTCACAAGTTCCTGGGATAAAGATGATCACAGAACTGGGGAGGTCATTCTGCTTACCAGATCACACATAAAATCTTTAATCTATTTGAATCAAATCTACCTATTATATTTTCTTCATCTAACATCCTCATTTGAAATCTTTATGACCTGCCCTTGACAATGGCAATCTTTTTTAACCTGAGATTTTGGTTTGGAGACAATCCGCTAAGTAGGAGAAAGAGAGAGAGAGGTGTAATGATCTGCCTGTGCACATTAAGAATGACAATGAGGCAGACTCCAAGGGGACTTTCGAGAGGAAGACCTGCAAGAATGATCCTGAGTACATTTGGGAAAAGTGGACCATCTGATAGGGCTATCACCAGAACTATTTCATTTGTTTTAAAATGAAGATACCAGAACCACTGGGTCCCCTATCAAACAATTACACATGCTGATTCTGGCTAACTGAGGACTCCCTGCCAACCACACACACTCACAAAAGGACCGACTTTGAAAAACAGTTTCTCAAAATGAATTTTAGCTAAAATCCTTTTATGAAATGGAAAGATAATTTTGTTTGCTCTTTCAGACCTAGAATTCAGAAGTTATTCATTGGGATATGATGACAACTCTCTTTAACCAAGCAGATTGTGTGTCTAGCTTCATAATAGCATGAGGTTATTTTCTCATATTTGGCACCCAGGAAGAAATATCTCTGATCATAATGGATACCTCCTCACACAAAACTGGACACATACTTGTGCTTTGATGTGGAACAAAAATATGCATTAGAAGAAAGCCTGTGTCTTTTGTCCTGCCTCTATAAGTTTATCTCAATAATAGAAACCATTTTTCCTCTCTAAATTTATCTTTCCTGATCCTATTCTTATTCTTTTATTTCCTCTATCTTCTATGAAGCATAGTACAGAAAAAAATGAAATGAAATTTGCAGAGATTAATGATAGCTTAAAGACATCTGTTTATCACCTCACAGCCTTAGGTTTTTGTGCATTCACAAAAGAATGGAATATGAAAAACACTTGCTGAGCATTGTCTGTGAGTAATCTTTGTGACTTTACTAGATACTTATGGCATGACAGGGTCTACAGAAACTCAAACCAAGTTCATATGACTTCTTAATATTTGAGACAAATACATGCCCAGTTTGTGTAAGGGGTAGACATTTTTTTTTTAAATGGAGTGAATTTCAATTCTATCATTGGTGAAAACACATGCATCAAATCTATCCTCCTGTTAATATTCTAGTCTGTGTCAAATGACCTTTAGAAAGTATGTCAATATTTATTTGATATAAAATCATTTTATTTTAAGAATGTTTATCCCAAATGGGCTAACCATGCACAGAAAATGACCCAAAGGCATGCATTTATAGGAATATACCAGATGACCTTACCAACATTTCACACTCTAAAATACCCTTGGGTTTTGCTTATATGGAAAAAGTCCTTTTAAATAGTAGTCTTAGTTGAGGTCATGATGAGACTAGAATGCTCATATCATTCACCCTAAAAGCTCTGACTGAGCACCATCTCAGCAAGTACAAAATGTGCTGAAGAGAATAATTATCATCTTTATATTTGTATTGAAATTTACCACTTGTTGAAAATTTTGTCCTTGTTATCTTATTTGGATAAGCTGTGTCAAGGTAGGTACCATGAGTCCCAAGAGCTGTTTCCATCCCTGCCACTGACAGTCCCCTTAATTTTTCTTCTTTAAAATCTCTCTCCACCCTCTGGGAGTGAAATGGTTCGATATAAATGGTGCATATTCAGAAAACAGGGAGAAAGAAAGGGGATGCAAAATTTTTGTATGTATTGTCTGTAAGTATACAGCCATATCAGTATATCAGCATATAGGTAAGGATTTTTGTCTTTCTCGTCTAAAAATAACCGGTCAGTGAAAGCCTTCTAAGCAAGATGAGGGAACACATTGTAACTTTTTGTGAAGATCTTTTTTAGTATGGAGAATGACTCCCCCTCTCAATCCTGTGTCCAATAGATGATGGCAATTTAGGTTGTCCATGGTAACTATTGAGCATCTTCTCTCTTTTCTACTCTAATGGTTCCTGCAGAGGCTCAGATTTCTGATTATTCTCATGTGAAATATTCTGGCTGTCATCCTTGCTTCTAATAGCATCTCCTTCCATCCACCCTCCAGCTACAGCAAGACCGATTCTTCAAAACTGCATCCTGCTCATATTGATTCTCTATTTCAAATGGACCACGTAACTTATTGAATGAGATCCAAAGTACTTAATAACCCAGGGTGCTTGGTGGCCTGAGAGCCCAGGTCTTTACTCACAGTGCCCTGCCTCCAGTTCCTGAATGGCTGCATGTTCCTCTGTGCTATCTTGGCTTGGATTTCTCTTCTCCTTCTTCCTGCTTGCTCTTCTGCTTAGTCCCATTAATCCTTTCAACTTTCTTAACAGAAATATTCCCCCATTGAGGAGGTCTAGAGAAGAACTACAGTGGCCCTCCACATCCAGGGGTTTCATATGCACAGATTCAACCAAACTTGAGCTGAAAATATTGGGGTGGTGGTGGATGTATGTGTACTGAATGTGTACAAATCTTGTTTCTTGTCAATATTCTCTAAACAATACAGTATAAGAACTATTTGCTTAGCATTTATATTATTTCAAGGTATTCTAAGTAATCTGTAGATAATTTAAAGTACACAGGAGGATGCACATAGGGTATATTCAAATGCTATGCCATTTTATATGAAGGACTTGAGCATCCATGGAGTTTGGTCTCCTTAGAGATCCTGGAAGTAATCCTCCATGGATACCAAGAGACAACTATTTTTGCTTCACTGAACATGGGAAAGCCCTTCCATTATTTCTATAATTAAAAGCCAAGAAGACATGAGCTAATTCATTTTTCTTGTACCAGAGCCACACACTTTCCATTTCAATGGACTTTTTCTCTATCCACTTCAGAATCCAAATAGCATCTCCAGCAATAGCAATGGAAAAGCAAAGCATCTCCTCTGAAAGCAGTCCCAAGTTCATTAGCAAAAAACACAGGAAAAGACCCTGAATGTTGGAGGAGGGTTTATTTATAGGAGGATCTGGGAACAACCTTCCCAGGCATTTTAAATCTCAAGTAAATTAAATTGAAGTTATTCTTGTCTAAAAAAAGATCAATGAAGTAGGAAATGGAGACTAGATCAAGACTAGATCTAGTCAAATGGAGACTAGATCAATGGTGACTAGATTGCTCCCAAGCAATCACACAGAAGGAGCAGAGTCCACCCTTTATTATAGTCACTTAGTTGTTATTATTTTTTCCTGTCAAAAAAAGAAACACTTCTGAAGACAGATCCAACTGAGTGGTCATATAGTCAAAATGCATGTCATTGCAGAAACCTGGAAATAATTCTGCCAGCATTTCAAAGAAAAAAGAAACAAAAAAATCATAAATTCTATTTTTAAGCACATGTCAAAGTATCAAAGTGCATTCTTTTATTTTAAGAATTTATTGTCACAGTATTCTCTACAGCCAATATTACATTTTGTGGAATGGTTTGCAGTTATGGAGTAAAATATTGTTTGTTAATTTTGTAAAGACCTGTCCCCTGAAGACTTTTGAAATTATTTTTCCATCACTTATATAGAGATTTTTCTTGTTAAGACGAATGTTAATGAAAATAATTTTCTTTTATAGCTTGCACATTGGTTTTCAAACTTCTGAAAGTCTTTTAAATATTTGCAGAACATTCTAAGAATATAACTTCTCCCTCAAGAATAAAAACTAATTTGAAAAATATTCTATGTTAAGTTGGTGTGACATGTTTAACATAAAAGTTTTATAGGAAACTCACACCTAGTAAACATGAAGAAGGTATCATTAAAATATTTTAAAAATAAGAGGATTCTGACTAAACTCTTATTTTTAGAGCAAGAATGATACCAATATTTCAGTAGATTCTGGCTTTTATTTTTTTGTCAGTCCAGAGAGATTTCCTATCTATTTGTAACTACCAGCCCTGCTTTCCTGACTTCACTTGATCTGGAACTGGATCTCTTAAAACCAGTAACATGTTACATGAACCAAACAAGAAACATCTAAGTTTTCCCTATTTTCAATTTTCTGGGCATCTTAGCCTATTTGGTTGTTATGACATGATACCTACTTAGACTGAGTAATTTACAAACAGGAGAAATTTATTTCACACAGCTTTGAAGGCTGGAACATCCAAGGTCAAGACACAAGTAGATTCGTTGTTTGGTGAGGGCCTGTTCCTCATAGGTGGCACCTTCTTGCTGTGTCCTCACATAGCTCAAGGGCCAACAAGCACCATCAAGCCCTTTCCTAAGGGCACTAATCTCATTCATGAGGATGAAGCCACAAAGTCCTCATCCCTTAATCCTGTCACACCGAGGTCTATGTTCCAAAATGTGACTTTTGGCAGGACACCAACACTTAGCCCATAGCACAGAGTTTCTAAGATCAAGCTGATTACTGACAGCCATCTTTCAAACTGTAAGGAAAGAATCTTTTTGCAAAGTAAAGCCAAGCAGAGAAAGAGAAACAGAGAGGATGAGAGAGAAAAAAAAAATGAAATTGTTGCTAAGGTAGAGTCCCGGAATTTAGATGTCCCCAAAGCTTTTTTCCAAGAAGGGATGGCAGCAACACTAATCTTACTCTCTCAGTTTTGTGACAGCACTAGGGGGGTGGCAGCTCCAGGAAAAATAAATAAATAAATAAAATTTAAAAATGAAAAATGTGACCTGGCCAAATCTCCTTATAAACACATGAATGACTGAGCTTCTGGCAAACACACCAGTGATGCTTCCAAGGAGGACATTCTTCATCTAGGTGATGCTTTAAGAAGGATGCCCCTGGTCTGTGTGGAATCCTAATAAACAAATGCTAACCTATGAATTTATGGGATATGGCTCCCCACAAAATCTCACATACTGTATAACTCTTTCAGTACCAGGCAGAGATGCTTCATAATCAAACATTCTTTTGGGTGAGAACTGTAGCCTCGTGCATGTTTTACAGAGCTCATGTTGGCCACAGCACATCCTGATATGTGTACTAAGAAGGACAAGCAGACCTGCCCTGGTGTTCCAAACACCCCCTATTTCACATTACTTGGATCTTTGAAATTATTGGGAAAGCTTCACAGAGAAAGGTATCTAATTTACGATACTTTGATGTGATGATCTGATCATTCATATTATCTCAATTTCATATACCTTTTTCTTTCATCCTCTGGGTTCTGTGGGCCAGCGAATGAACCTCCTGCTTAATCTAGATGAGGTTCTGTTGTTTGCAACAGACGAATCATATATGGTCCAATAGATCTGATTTGGGGAGGATTCCCAACACTCATGGTACTAGAACTTTTAGGTGCCTACTTTTTCAAACTTCTTTTAGGGACAGTGGTAGACCAGAATGGAAAATAAAGATACCCCTGTAAAACAAAGTACCAAGATTGATTCTGTCACCATAGATTTTTCTTGATGATGCCCTGTATCTTGTGTGTATAACCTTTTAATTTTTGTTTTCACAGACTTTTGTAAAAGAGCCTGTGATGGACAAAATGTGGTGTGTCTCTGAAAATTCATATGTTGAAATCCTGATCCTGTGTGATGGTATTGGGAGATGGGATCCTTGGGAGGCAGTTGGGTCCTGAAGGTGGGTCCCTGGTGAATGGTATTAGTGCCCTTATGAAAGAGACCTTAGAGATCTCTCTCAGTCCTTCCACAATGTGAGAACACAGCAAGAAGATGGTGGTCTACAACCTAGAAGAGGACCTTCACTAAGATCCAACCAGACTGGGAATCTGACCTCAGACTTCCTGCTTCCAGAACTGTAAGAAATAAATGTCTGTTGTTCATAAGCCACCCAGTATACGGTATCCTTTTGTTACAGAGCTGAGGCCTTCTGGGAAACTGAGGCAGTGCAAAGATCCACTCTTCAAACCCCGATTCTTGTAAACAAGTCAGAAAGATTTCAGACATACTGCTCAGAGTAACAGGAATGAGCTTATTGGGAAAAGGAAAAGGGGACACACTCAAGTGAGAGAGTGGGTCCTCTCAGAGAGGAGAGGGACAATATGCTTCTCCTGTACTCCGGTTTTATTAAGGATCTGGGGAAGTTTCCATAGAGTCCCACCCAGGCCCACCTCCTGACTTTTGACTGACATCAAGATGACAGACTTTCAAGTCCCCACTGCCATAACAATAGAATGACAATAGAAGGTCACCTTGGCCCATGCTGAGCGATTCTAATTGGATTCTTAAGCATAGATTCTTACAGATTTTATTGTTAGGAGGAATTATCTGTATCTCCCTGAGTTTCAGGATCTGGTCACAAAAGTGTCCTGGATTCCTACCATCAACGTTATCTCAGGCCTACGTTTCTCCTGCAGAAAACAGGTAGTTTGCTGAGGAACGTATCCTGTCCACTTAGACCAGGAAGGGTGGCAGGTAAATGGCTTCTTGGAAAAGAAAGCAGGTGGCACAATGGTCCCATTTTATAGAATTATTCTCTTAACCTCATGTTCCTACCATCCTCATCTGTCTGTCCCCTAACTCTTGGATAGTGGCAAAAACCGAGTGAGACAAAGCTTTATCAGGAATGTAATGTTCTTCAAATGCATTTTCTCTGTTCATCCTTTTATATATCAAACAGTTAACCTAGATTTATGTATTTGGTTGTTTGAATATTAAGTGGGTACACATTTGCTCACCCACTATCAATACAGAGGGCTTACTGAAACTTGAATCAATTCATATTTCCTTATTTTATAATTTGGAGCAAGTGACTGGAAAGTAGAAAGTCTACCTTTTTCATTTTTAAATATATAGACTTTAAAATTCATTCTCTGTGGTAGGCATTTCTATGGTTTGGACAAAAGCATGGTCATATTTGCTACAACAATCATGATCTAAAACAGGGGCATCACCCTAAAATCTTCCCTCAGGCTTTCCCTTTTTAGTCAATCCCTTGTTCATCCCCAGCACCTGCAACCATTAACCTATTCTCTGTCCCTAGAGTTCTGCTTTTCCTAGAATGTCATATAAATGAGATCACACATTGTATAGTTTTGGATCTGACTGCCTTCACTTAGGAAAAGGGATTTGGGATTCTTTTGCATTCTTGAGCACAACAGTTGTGCTGCTATTGCAGGAGAGTACTCCACTACCTGGACACTTCACAGTTGGCTTAATCATTCGTTGAAGGACATTTGGACAGTCCACAGTTTGAGGAGAGTGTGAATCCATGCCATAACCATTCATGTAAAGGCTTTTATGTACATGTAAGTTTTCATTCTCTTGAATAAAAAGTAGAGTGCTAGGTCATATGGTAAGTGCATGTTTATAAGAAATGGACACGTTTTTTCAAAATGATTGTACCATTTTGCAATTCCATCACCAAAGTATGAAAGTGTAGTTGTTCTATATTCTTCCTAGTACTCAGTCTTGTTGGACTTTTTCTACAGATGTTGACTTTTCTAATGGATGTATAACAATGTATTGTGTTTTAACTTGCCTTTCTCCAAAAGATTGATGATGTTGATCATCTTTTCTTGAGTTGATTTGCCACCCATATGTGTTCTTTGGTGAATTGTCTGTTCAAATATTTTGCTCATTTTCTCATTTTTATTGGGATCTTTGTTTTCTTATTGTTGATTTTTGTGAGTTCTTTGTGTCTTCTGTCTGAAAGAATCTGAGTAAGACACTGTGATTTGCAAATATTTTCTCCCAGTTTGTAACTTGTCTTTTCATTCTCTTACTGTTATAATTTGGATCTGGAATGTCCACCAAAGTCTCATGTGTTAAAGGCTTGGTCTCAGCTTGATGCTATTGGGAGGTGGTGGAACTTTTAAGAGGTGGGGTCTAGTGGGAGGATTTTGGTCATTGGATGGTGCTCTCAAAAGGGCTCATGGGATGCCAGTGGCTTCTTTTTCTTTTCGATTCCTGGCTGCTAGGAGGTAAGTTGCTTTATTTCACCATCCTATTCTCCACTCGGATGCCTCCCACAAGTCCAAAAGCAACAACACCAATTGACAAGCAGCTGAAACTTTCGAAACAGTAAGCCAAAATAAACCTTTCCTCTTTTTAAGTTGATTATCTCTGGAATTCTTTTATGGTAACAGAAATCTGACTAATATACTTAGCAATTTATTTTGAAGATCAAAAATTTTTAAGTTTGATGAAGTCTAATCTATCTTTTTTTATTTTATGGATTATACTTGTGGTGTCATGAAATCCTACTTTATGTGATGCTACCCCCTTGCTTCAGTTCAGCCTTAGCTGATAACATTTATATTGGAGGCAAAAAGGAATGTACTTGAGATGCCCTTAGCCCAAATAGAGCAAGAAAACTTCTATTGGCTTTTTGTACCTTTTGAAAATCTCCCAACCCATCTTCTATAAATTCTTTCCTAACCCCAGAAACCTTTCAGATATATATATGTCTATATATATATCCAGTCATCAGTCATCACCCTCTGGACATAACATTAACTGTACTTACCATCTTTTGCTCTCTTCAGGTGTTTACTCTTCAAGGCACTCAAATCCTTGAGGGCAGGTGCAGGGATTCTAAGGCTATGATGCCTGACTGCAGCAACCTTGAATCATAATTGTCATGATTGTATCTGAGTAACCCTGGTATGTTTTTCCTGCATGGTTTCTCAGCATATATGAATTAACAAAACCATCGGAGTGGTGTGTGCAGCTTTACAATCAGATCCTGATGCCATTAGCACCAGAAATATATGCCCAACATCTTTTGATAGTAGCTTGAGATTAACCAGGTACATTTTAGCTTGGATGAATATCACCTTTGTTCTGATCACTATATAAGTCCCCTCCTTGAGACTCAAATGATGGGATCCCCTGGTCTTCCTGTCATCCTTAGCTAGGCTTCTGTCAGTGAGTCTCCAATAGTTTTCCTCTGTGCAATCCAGGATCTGCCTGCCTCTCTCTAAAGTCTTGTGGCACTTTCTAGCTAGAGTGGCTGATTCTTTGACACCAGATTTCCCCACAATAACAGGGATGATGTGTTCAATTTCTGTGTCTGTCTAATGTCCAATACATAATAAATGCATAATAAAATTTCATGAAATGAGTAAATCCTACCTCTTGGGAATACTTCGGACAAACTGAGAGCACTTCTGTAGGCAGACATAACTAAAAGACCTGTGAGTTAATCTCTCATGATCTGTGGAAAGGGACAAATGAAGAAGACTAGTTTAATATCCTATGAGATTGTAATGAAAACAAACAAATCAAATTGCCTTGCTAATTAAGCCAACAAATATTTAATTAAGTACTTGCTATGTGTTGGGCACTCTGCTTATTTAGATCATTTCTAAATATTTGATCATTTGTCTTTAGAAAATACAGATTAAAAAGTATTTGATAAAAGTAAATTTAGAGGCAAAATGTAAAACTTCTTAGCTTAATTGTGGTAGTCTAAAATCAGTTTATCCAATGACATAATAAATTACACATATGAAATGTTAAGAAATTTAAAATCATGCAGCAGGTATCTTTGACCCTTTATCTTCTCTTAGAATATGTATTGACATATTAAGATGATGAATTGCTAAAAGTAAAAAGGAGAAAATAGAAACACTCAAAAACAAGAAACTGTCTCTAGCATGTCTAAAGATAAATTTATTATAACATGTTTCAAAACAACATTGATATATATTCAATTAAATTTTTTGCAAAAACCAAATGAGGGAATTCAAATTTGGATTGCAACTGTGAATGCACTATTATTTGGAGATGAGTGACTTTTTATGAGAAAATTTTAGTGTGACATTAGCAGCAAAAACAAAGGCTACAACTCAGAAAAAAAAAGAAATAATACAAAAGGGTAAAAGAAAAATTGTTAAAATACTTTGGGACAAAATTTAATTCAGACCTGACTCAAAAGATCAGTTCATGTTAATGTTTTGATAACTGGATATTAACAAATCCAAGTTTATCCTGGCACATACCCAGAGAGATGATGGATAATTGTCATTATCTAACTCATCAGACTTCTCTTTCTTTTTCTTTTTTGTAGTACTGGGGGACTGAACCCAGGGCCTCATGCATGCTAAGCAGGCAGTAAACCACTGGGCTATGTCCACAGCTCATATTTTTTTTGTGTGTTTGTTTTTGTTTTTCATCAGATTTTGAATCTGCTGACCACTTTTCTGGTATTTGTCCAGATTCTGAGAGAATGGCCATCAAAGGAAATTTATCACTTAGGCTGAAACAGAAGAGAAGGTGGGTCACCTCTTATTAAAAAGGTCCATATTTGAAACTAAAGGAAATGTCAGAATGCATATCTTAGCAGCCAAAGACAGCTACAACTGCAATTCATCAGTGATTTCTCAATCCAAAGCTATAAACAATGGAATGGTACAATAATTACCAGGAACTAATTACTATTGAAGCTGGAGCAACCATACCTAACAGTATTTGCATCATTCATCTCAAGAATCAAAGTTCTCAAAGGAAGAATCTAACTGGTCTAGTTTGAGTCTTTTTGTCCCTCCCCATTAGCTATGGGATGACAGGGGAACTTGACTACCAGTTCCACCAGATCTCAACTGGAGGACGTGCAAGTCCCCTGCAGGGACTGATCAGGGTCTGTCAGCAGCCATGAAAGGACACACTGCTGCAAGTTGAAAATGCCTGCTGGAACCATTATACTTACAAGTCATCTATTGCCAGGTGCGGTGGTGCACACCTTCAATCCCAGCCCTTTGGGAGGCTGAAACAGGAGAATCGCGAGTTCAAAGCCAGCCTCAGCAATGGCGAGGCGCTAAGCAACTCAGTGAGACCCTGTCTCTACATAAAACACAAAATAGGGCTGGGGATGTGGCTCAGTGGTTGAGTGCCCCTGAGTTCAATCCTCAGTACCAAAAATAAATAAATAAACAAGTCATGTATTTTGAGCCCCATCCCACCAGACAGGAGGGAAATTTTACTTGCTATTTATTGGGGTTCCTCTAAACACAGTTTTGTTACTACATTTCCAAAGCTTTGTGTGTTGCCAAAGGATAGAGAAGGACTCTTTGGATTTGGCTGTGCTGTTGGTCTGGATGATTTGGAGAAGCCCATAATCTTTGTCCAAGTGTCCCCTTTCTGCTGGCTCTTTGTCACATGCAACCTAAGCTTTGCATGTGGATGCTAGTGAGAGACGTGGGACTCCAGCTTCCCAGTCCACAGTGCAACCAGGCCTCTCTGGAGCCTTGTCCTCTGTTTGCATCTGTGTCAGGGAACAAGGTTCAGGTCTCTTCTACTGGGAGAACTCTCAGATGGCAAACCCCATCACAATTCAATAGAATCCTTTTTAAAAGTGCATAAAATCTTCCTTCTCTTGTGTTTCTTTTAAAATAGCCTACCCTATTATAGTTTAGATAGGAGATGTCTTCCAAAAACTCATGTGTAAGTCAATGCAAGAAATTTAAATTTGAAATGATTGGGTTACAAGAGCCTTAATGTTATCAGTGCATTGATCTTCTTGTACGGATAAACTGGATGTCACTGAAGGCAGGTAGGTTGTGTTTGCAGAAGGTGAGTCAATGTTCTTTGGGATCTCTATTTTGTCCCTGGTGAGCAGAATTGTCTCTCTCTCTGCTTCCCGGTGCCATATCCTGAGCTGCTTTCCTCCTCCACACCCTTTTGCCATGATGTTCTGCCTTATCTCAGGCCCAAGGAAATTTGGGAGAACCGGCAGCCATCTATGGAGTGAGACCTCTGAAACTGTGAGCCCCAAATAAATTTTTCCTCCTCTAAAATTGTTCTTTTCAAGTCTTTTGGGAACAAAAGTTAAAAAGCTGACTAAAACATACCTCAATACAATTCACCTGATCTTTCTCCTGTTTTTAGAACTCCTCTAATTGTCCCGTGGACTTTAGTTTTTAGCAAAGAAAATGAGGACATTTTTGAGGTTACTGAAGCTTTCCATCATAACCAAATCCCGCAACCTTCCCCTCACTCCCACCAATCATTGAAGCCTGAAGTCTGAGATGAAGGGTCAGTTTGAATGGGGTAGTAGAGGAAGAAAGACAGGGAGGGAGATTGGCAGAGACATTGAAAACGAAAGGGGCAGGGGAAAGCCACAGAAATTAATATCTGAAAAGATTATCTAGTCATGCTGAGATCAAGGATGAGCATTACCAGCAGATGGAAAATGACCTGGAATTATTCCAGGAACAGAATTTGGAGGCCTTACAGGGACCTTTTACATAATGCCCGCTCAGGCTTACAAGGGCATGCTAAGTTCATTTAAAGGGGCTGACTTTACATCAGGATTCCCAGGGAAGACAGAATTGAGTGGTCTTCCAAATAAGTATCTTTCATCTTCTCTTTACCCTGAAAAAGCTGGCAATTACAATATGTAGCAGACTGTGTGATAGCATTCATTTTGCCAAATAGACCAAAAAAAGGCTCTATGCTTCTCCATTTAAAATTATACCACAATTTAACATTGTTATGGAAAACACCTGACATTCATTAGGGAAGAATTCTATATAGTCCGGTATAAAATATGAGAATGATACTAGTTACTAAGATTCAGTTATCTGTGAAAATGCTGTAGGTTTTATTAAAATGTAATATCTAGATAACTAACATTTATATGAAGTTTCTAACCCTTTCTTATTAACTATAATTAATATACCAGTAAAAATTAATTGGCTCCAGAGTTCTTTCAGCTATCTTTCATGACTTGGAATTTACACAAGGCTGTCTCCAGTTTCATTGATAGTAACTATGAAAATAGACCAAAACCAGAAAAGCACTGGTGGCAGCTAGGGGTGACCTTCCAGATTTTCCCAACAATAATTTCAGTCAGCTTTCTGTAGGCTGCACCCTGCAAGTGTATAGTTTACAGTGTACAATTTGTGGGTTTCAAATGTATATCCAAATGTGAGGGTGTGAATTTGGAAAACCATATGCTTATGAGAATTGGAAAGACAACACTCTTTGCTTTTTATAACCTATGCAGATATGGCCCTTCTTCCTCAGTGGCCATTCTAATTTATCTAATGACACGTTTAGAATAAAATAATCCTCCTTTCCAGGTAACGAGGAAGTTCAACAGCAGTGGGAAATTGATGGGCAGCTTGTGCTTACCCATGAACAGGGAATGCACTGGCCCTTCCTCACTGAATAATCCCTTCTGGGGTGACTGCCCAGGCATCTCTGCACCTGCTGGAGGATGCTCATCTGACAGGTTCATCTCTCCTTCTTGCTCCTGTGTCCTGCTCCATGGAGCAACATTTGGTGGCATTCACAGGGGGAGGCTCTGCTGTGCTGGTTGCTGTTGTACCTGCTGCACTATGACAGGGATGATGAGTTTGTCACAAGATAGAATCCCTGAAAAAAAAATAAGCTTAAAGTTTGAGCGCTTTGAAGATAGTAATGTTGCCTCTCTTGTTACCTTATCCCTAGACTCCAGAATAGAACCTGGTCCATAGTAAGCACCCCACAAATCATCGCCAAAGGCGTGAAGGAGGGAACACAGTTTGAATCCTCAGCCAAAAAGCAAGAGATATTTCAGATTTCTGGAGAATCTGAAGCAGTGAGACTGAGATCACATGGAGTGGGGCTCAGCCCATGAGATGGCACAGGTGCAGTGACATAAACAAACACCATCACCAGGGAAGCAAAGAAGTCAACTAACTCTACCCCAAACCAAACAGACGTGTCAACCCTTCACTTAGTTGCTCAACAAACATATTGAAGGTGTTGCTATATGCCAGGTACAATTTTAGTTGCTAAACTTGAGTACTCCCCAAAAATGGCTAAACCCCTCTTCTAGTAGCCTACCTTGCATAACGTGGAGGGCAAGCAACGAATAAGATACATGAATAAAACAAATAGTACATCAGATAAGGGGAAGTCTTAAGAAGAAAATTAAAAGTAGGGAAGGGTGACCAAAAAAATGTGGGAGTAGGAGGAACTGGAGTTTTATATAAAGTGGCCAAAGCAAATCTTATAAAGAAGTTGTATTCTGAGTAAAAATTTGAAGAATGTGAAAAGTGATCCTTGTAGCTACCTGGCAAAAGAAGCTGCAGAGAGAGAAAATGGCCCATGTAAAGGCCCTGAGGTGAAGGCTTGCCTGGTGTTTTGGAGCAGCAGCAAGGGGTCAAGCATAGCTATTCCAAAGGAAATGAAGAGTTAAAAAGTAGATTGATGAGGTCAGCAAGTATTAGGTCAGAAAGGGAGTGGGAAATTATACCACAGCAGTGTATCAGGTTGTAGCATGACTTTGGCTTTCGCTTTGTGCGTGATGGAATCCACTCTGTGCCCTCCCTCTCCTGCCCTGCTGATTTTCATGGCTGATTCTCCCTATACTCAGCCTGACTAACTCCATCTTGCCTGTGGTGCTCTCAGAGAAGCCCCAGCTCAGATTGACATGTCTGTCTAAAACTGGGGACAGTCAACTCAGGAATAGCCATGAGATGTTAGCTACCATTCTTTAGGTGAGTAGTAGAAGTAGGAGGAAATGGTAAATGGTCACTCTTCAGTCAATAGGGCAAGGCTTGAATCCTCACCCTCTTTTCCTCTCCGCTTACTTCCATCTTCTTCCCACTGTTGAATATAACAATGCCGGGTCTATCTATAAATTTATTTCTATTTCTGTGACATGAGTAGTTTACCATTTATTCCCAATTATCATAAAGCCCAATAACAATTATTCACATCATTAAATATGTGTCAGATTAACTTTCCTACATATTTTATTTAAACACTGAACTCTGGATAAACATAGTCTTCATATTTATAGATAGATCATGGAGCGTGGACATTTGGTGATAGCAAAAAAAAATTAGAGAGAGCATTTGTATGCAAAAGAGAAAGTGTCATTGAGTGAGTCAGTAAGAATTTCTATGCATGAGTGATTGCCCATGCCCAATCAAGGAAGCAAAAAAAACGCAGAGCTGCAGGGTATTTTCAAAGAGGTCAAATCAAAACTATCAAATACATGAATTACAAAAAAAAAATTGTTCAGCCTGCAGAATGCATTTATCATTAATTATGCACAGAGGAAGATCTTTAAATAGTTCAAGTCAATCAATTTCTTCACTTAATCATAATTATAGGAAGATTAAATATATTCTATTTTCTTTCTTTCATGTGGAAGGTTAACACATTGGGTAACTTTATGGCATCCTATGCTGAATCACCAACAATTATCAAGAACATTTGTCCCTTTTTTTCTTCTCATTGTTGAAATGAAATGTGAACCCACTTGCCCTACAGGGACACCCAGTGACTTCAGATGTCACAGGTAGGAAGTCAATGACAGATAATGTGCTATGAGTTGATTAATAACCCAAAAAGGCTGCAAGGGAATGGTGAGTTACAAGCATATAACATCTTTAGCATGCACAGATTTTTATTAAACTGTGTGTTGTAGAAAAGCTAGGGAGCTTCTATCTGGTATTGCCCTTTCAAAAATAATAAAGAAAAACTCACCATTAATGATTCTATTGAATGTCCCAAATCATGAAATTAGTGAATCTTAAAAAAATATACCACAATGTGGTGTCAGCTTCTACATTTACTATTCCAGGAAGTGTAGAACTCGAGAAAGGTCCAGAGAAAAAGGAAAACATGCTAGTGGGAGGGGATAGATAAACATTTGAAAATAAGCAGAAAGACAGGATCTTCTGAAAATAGCACACATTCTACTGATATGCTTAATCTGTGATATATGTCAGTGACTTGCCAAATATTGTTCTTTAGGAAAATTCAGAGGTTGTTTATGGCACCAAACAGAGCAAGAATCTTAAGTTTTAAAAAAGAATGACTTTTGGTCCAATAAAAAATGAGACTGTAAAAGGCTAAGATGAGTCGCAGGTCAAACTTTACCACAGACCTTTTTGTACCTATTTAAATAACATCCCTGATCCCCTTACCCACTTTCTGTCACACAGAAACAGAGAGGTAGGAAAACTGATTACTCCCCTCCCCCTTAGCTGGGCAGCCATACAATCCACCTGTGGCCAGTGAAATGTTAGGGAAGAGAAAGGAAGCTGAGGATCTTATGAGGGACCTTTC
The DNA here is from genome assembly GCA_004024805.1 of Geosciurus inauris. Taxonomy (NCBI): domain Eukaryota; kingdom Metazoa; phylum Chordata; class Mammalia; order Rodentia; family Sciuridae; genus Geosciurus; species Geosciurus inauris. Next base: position 17,486 of record PVHX01024514.1, read on the forward strand.
TTGCTCCTGGCTATGAGAGCCGGGTATGAAGAATGAACTCAGCTGCTTGTTTCCCCTGCCGCCTGCACTTGAACAAGGTGTGGGAACAAAGGCTGCTGGGAGCTGCTTCAACCCTCTGACAGTCACATGGGAAGGACCATGACAATCACAGAGACATCAACCCGAAGACATGGCTTGGTGAGCTACCAGATGAAAAACAACAACCAATGGCTTCCAGATTTTTTATTATGTGAGAAAAATCATCTCCCATTTAAACAACCATCAGTCAGACACCAGGGACAGAACCCATTCTAACAGGATACCCAACTAGCTGGGATGTTTGGGAACAGAAGGAGAAAAAAAAAAAGAGTAAGTGGGTGGTAACCACAGGTGACAACAGAGCCAAGGAAAGCTTTCTTAGTTTGTTTCCTTAGCTTTGTTTTGTTTCCAAGGAAAGGGAATGTCAGTACATACAAGGAGTGTGGACTCGTCTGTAGCCGGTTGTGCAGACTGTGCAATGAATTTCTTTGTATTTTGTCATACTAAAAAGACATCTTCTGACTCAAGGGTAATTAGTACTAATTAATCAGCCTCTCTTTCCCTTGGGGTTTTGTATTGCATGAAAATTGTACAACAACAAGAGGGCTGATAACAATTGTGCATCTAGAGGTTAGCAGGACAGAATGATTGCCCATGGCCATCCACAAACAAAAAGGAAGGGAATCTCCTCCAAATCCTATTAAAACATGTTGAGGGGGTGGCAGAAGGGCAAAGTGTCCTGTACTGAGATATGAGTGCCTCAGCAGTGTAGAAGGGAGTTTTTGTGAGAAAAAAAAATTAGCCTTTAAAAAATATGGAATATTTGCACAAATAATTTTCTTTATTAAAAATCATTATTGGGCTGGGGTTGTGGCTCAGCGACAGAGCGCTTGCCTTGTATGTGTGAGGCACTGGGTTCAATCCTCAGCACCACATAAAATAAATAAAGGTATTGTGTTCATCTATAACTAAATAAAATTTTTTTAAAAAATCTCTATTAAATCCCATTGAATATTAAATCCCCTTAGAAATGAAGGAAGGAACAACTACACTCTTAATCTAAAATGATAAGGAATAATGTCAATAAAAGTTTGATTAGAAATGATGATAATGTTTCAAATTCCAATAAGAGAAAGGGAGAAAGTATTAATTCAGTCAGGAAACATTGATTGACTGTTTACCAATCAATCTACGAGGTGGTCCACTGTCCAGATATGGTTCCTGCACTGCTTCAGTATATGGTAGAACATTTTCTCAGAGAAATATGTATGCATAGGAATATATGTAAATATATAGGAATATAATGGTATATTTAATTGAGTAAGAAAAATTTTAAAGTGTCTGAATTTATATTAAAGGATTGAGTAAGGTTTTCTGGAGAAAAATGGCATCGAACTTGGACCTGAAGAGGGTATTGGTTGTAGGAAAAGCCTGCATTCCAGGTGAGAGGAACACATACCCTAGTCACCCTCAGCTCTGCAGAAGTACTTCTTCTAGTACAAAATATATAATCAAAGGACATGAAAAATATTAAACTTGACACTAAGAGGCAGTTGTGTGGTAATTGTTTTCCATAATCTGACAAAAATCCTGAGATAACCAAGGAGGAAATATTCATTTTGGCTTATGGTCTCATTTTATGGTTGCCAGGCCCTGCTGCCTTTGAGCCTATGTAGAAGCAGAACATCATGGCAGGAATGTGTGTTGGAAGAAAACTGCTCACTTCATGAAGCAAAGAGAGCTAAAGGAAGGGGCCAAGAATTGAACCCAGGGGCACTTAATCACTGAGCTACCCTCCCAGTCCTTTTTTTTTTTTAATTTTGAGACAGAGTCTTGCTAAGTTGCTAAGGCTGGCCTTGAACTTCCAATCCTCCTGCCTCAGCCTCCTGTGTAGCTGGGATTAAAGGTGTGTGCCGCCATGCTGGGTCCAACATCCCCTTCAGAGGCACATCCCCAGTAACTAGGCCCCATCTCCAAAAATTCTACCACCTCTCAGCAGCACCAGCCTGCAGACCAAGGCTTCAACACATTGACCTTTAGGAACATTCAAGATATAAACTATAGCAAGTTGTAAACATAAACTAGCACCTAGTAGAACTGCTTGGCCCTTGTCAGTACCATTTTAATCTTTGTACCTCCAATGTGCATCCTCCTCCTACCCCTACCAACCCCAGGAGCTTAAGACGTTAAGTGAATGACAGTTGGACTCTCAGCAGGTAATTTTTAGCAATTGAGAAGTGACACCCACACTTTCCCCCTAAAATTCCTTCAGAACTTTTTCTTCCAGAAACACTTCTCACATGGAAAAATAATATGAAGAAAATGTAAGAGGAAATTAATTTGTTTGAATCTGAAACACAAAGATTACTCCTTTAAAAACTCACCTGCAAAATTATCATTTTTAAACTTAATATTGCTTTTAAGCTAAAATCAGAAAGGCTCTATTGTGCTAGCATTGTTAATTCAGTTCTAGAGAAAGTTACACGTGTCATGCACGTACACACACAGACACACACACACTCACACTCACACCACTTAATGTGACAGATAAGGCTGGACACCGGAGGATTTTCAGGAAGCAGGTTTATTGGCTTTAGGGTACAGAGGGGCCATTACCCAAAATTCTCTGGACCACAAGTCTGGAAATTTTTTGAACTTTATACCCAGTGGGAGGAGGGGTTTGAAGGCTTATATGACTGGTGCTTTTTGTTCCATTTTTTTTTTTTTAAGGCTAGACAGAGGTTTTATAATTTTTTTTCTGTGAACTTGGCATTTACCAAAAAGCAGGAGCTACAAACCACAATGTCTTGTGCAGAAGTTTTTTTCTGATATCCTGTATAAAAATCCTTCTGACAAGAAGAGAAATTCAATCATGGAAGAGGCGATGGTGCTGGAGAAGCTTGTTTGTTACAAATATAGGGGTCTCTTTGATGGGGATAGCAGACCAGACTGGAAAGAGAGAACTCCAAAAAGAGAATGTCTACAGCCTTCCTAAATACTTCTTTTCAATGTTACAAGTATTTGAGAATTTTTAATGAAGTTTGAGGATTTTTAGTTCACTTCTTTCTAATCAAATTGACCAGAATTGCCAATTATGTATGTATTTTGGAACAAAATATTGCCATGTAATTTGAAAAGTGTAATGCTATCATGTTCCCCAAGACTTTAATTACCATATTTGCTATTGTATTTATTATTTATGCAGCACAATAAAAGTAAGAGATCCTTTATGGTAAATAGAACATAAAAAATAAACAAAGGCAAATAAACCAAAAGCTTTTCTCTAAAGGAGTTATCAGCAAGCACCTCCTGATCTCCCCAAGGAATCAATTTAATGAGCTCAACAGTTAAGATGATAAAGTACCAGAGTTCTTAATTTATTCCGTTCCATTAATTTTATTCTATAATGTCAGAGAAAACAAAATAAGAACTGAGTATGAAAAAACAATATACCCAGGAAAGAGCATGTGAGTACACACATCAAGATTTTAGAGATCCTCTTAAAGAAAAATCCTCTTCTTAGCAGCATTTGACATCAGGAAAATGAAATGCCCTGTTCTAGGTTTTTGCCCTGGTATGATGATACATTGTAAGCCATAGTAAGAGAGAGAGAGACCTCAAATTTGCATTCATGTTCCAATGTATTGAATCTATAGTTCTAGTATCATTCTGCCAGACCCAACTATTTCCAGCATAAACATAGAATTCAGTTTAGGATGTATCAGAATGGAACAGTAAAGACTCAAGACTCCATTTGCCCATCTGCATATTGGGTTCACTGAAAGGAATTATGAACACATTTTGAAGTAAGCACTATAACTTTCCCTTTCATAGCAATGTGCATTACAATAGTTCCAAATGTAAGTGCAGACTGATGATATATTGTGGAATTAATGTTTTATATCTTGAATTTTTATTAATTTATTAATTTATTGTGGAATTAATGTTTTATATCTTGAATTTTTATTAATCCTTGACTGAAGTTAAAATAAAACCAGCAGACATACACATATTTAGTAGAGAAAATTTGAAAGGCTAATAATCATTGAACTAGGGACAGAAAATGTTGATACAACAAGACATTGAATGATCTATTTTATTATAAAGATAAAAGACAAGGAAATATTTACAAGTTAGTTTCCTTGAAGATGCTATCATTCATAGTTGTATTAGTGAAGGTCCTTTTTCATTAGATCTCTAGCTGATAATTAATTTCTTACTAAATTGTTTGAATTGTAATTTGTTTATACGTAAAAATAAAGCACTACCACCATGACCAAAAGGAAATGTTCCTCTAATTCTGAGATTTGGAAAGAGACCAAGCCATATACTCTAACGTAGCTTTTCTCATTGTTATAAACCAAATGCTTGTGTCCCCAAGATTCATGTGTTGAAACGCTACACCAGATGTAGTCGTATTAGGAGGTGGGACTTTGGGGAGGTAATTAGAATCAGAAGAGGTCATGATGGGATTAGTGTCTCCTAAGGGCACTTATGAATGGGACTAGTGCCCTTATGAGAGTCAGGAGGGAGCTGACTCCCCTCTCTGCTGTCTGCCATGTGAAGATACAGTGAGGCTCCAGATACAAGGTTACAGTTGCCAGTGAAAAGAGGTGTCCTAGGGAGAGTGTTCTCCTCCATCCTTTTCTTTGGCTCCTCTGACTGGGGTCCATCGCTTTTGAGTGCCACTTGGCTGCAGTCACCAGGAAGCACTTGCAGGAACATCCTCCTCCAGTTTTTCTCACTTTCCCCCCACCCTGCAGTCCTTGCTAGCTTATGTTGTACCTTTCAAGACCCAGTAGGGACCAGTGAACCAAGTAAGGAGAGTGGACTTCCGTTAGCATCTTATTCTTTGCCATCTGCCACCTAACCAAGTCAGTAGTCCACGCTCTTTTCTCCTTCTTGCTGCAGCTTAGGATTCTAGTTTTAAAAACAGTTGCAAGTAACAGAAAACCTCAAAATAACAGTGGCTCAACCAAAAGTGAGATGTATTTGTCTCTCAGGCAAAGGAAGGTGGGCCAGTATGGCACCCTACAGTAGGGCCACTTGGACTTCCAGATCTTATCACTCTGTTGCACTTGGGCCCAATCCTGTTGTGTTATCTGGCTTTCCATCACTGTGGCAAAATACCTGAGCAAAGATTTATTTTGGTTCAGGGCTTCAGAGGTTTCAGTCCATGATCATGTGCTCTGTTGCTTTAGGACTTATGGCAGCATGGTGCAGCATGGTGGCTGTAAATATTGCTCACTTATGGCGGCCAAGAGGCAGAGAAAGAGAAAAGACCTGGCTAGAATACCCATACCTCCTCTGAGGGCACACCCCAGTCACCTAACTTCTTCCCATTAGGTCCTACTTCTTAAAGGTTCCACCTTCCAATAGTGCCACGGGATGGGGACTATGCTTTTAACACACAGGCCTTTTGGGGACAATCCCGGTCCCAACTATAGCACCTGTGGTTCACGATGTTGTCATCTGCATTATGGACAGCAGAGTGGAGGACAGGACAATGAAAGAAAGACTCAAACAACACATGTCAACTATTTCTTAAAGAAGGGAACCAGGAGATGTTTCCCTTTGATGTACAACTTTATGCTCAGAATTGCATCAGGTGGCTGTACCCTAGCTGCCAAGGAAAGCAGGAAATATGACTCTGATTGAGGTGGCATGCACCCAGATAACAACTCTTTTATTATTGAAGAATGAGGAAATGGAGTCGACCAGAATCTGCCACAGAAACTTCTCCAAATGTAACATTAGGTAAGAAATGCAAATTGTAGGATAATATGCATTACATAATTCCTTTGAAGGAGTTTTCATTGTTTTCTCTAAATATTTCAATTTTCATTCTGAGAATGCATTTATTAGTTGTGTTAATTTAAAATTCAGAGAAATAAAGACACCATGGAGCTCCACGTAAAGGGCTTGTCAGTATAACAGCATGATGGCTGAGCACTGGCCGTGGAGCCAGAAGATCCTGATAGCATTTACCCACAGGTCATCTTTAGTGAATTCCTTGATCTTCCTGCCTCCCAGTTTCCCCTTAACCAGCAACATGCATCTTGCAGAGTTGATGTGCAGAATGTTTGAAATAAGGTTTGGAAGACAATCAGTGTTGTCTCTCTCTTAATTATCAATGTTTTCAGATTTTTTACAATAAATATACTGTATATGTATAATGAAAATACACATTCAAAAATTATTAGAAGACACTCACTGTACATCAAGAATGTAAGCTATCATTTTGAAACTAATGGACAATAACTTATCAAGGTACTAAGAGTTAGTTGAAGATATGGAAAAGCTTTATAGAGACAGCTGGCTCATTATAGACCCTCCGCCAAAAAAAAAAA
>PVHX01024515.1:0-23854 GCA_004024805.1 Geosciurus inauris
TTTTTAGTTGTTGACGGATCTTTATTTTATTCATTCATTATTTGTATGTGGTGCTGAGGCTCGAACGCAGTGCCTCACGCATGCTAGGCAAGCGCTCTACCACTGAGCCACAACCCCAGCCCCCCATGATGTCATTTTTGATCAATGCATTTTAAGTAAGATCCAATCCAAGAAGTGGCTATAACCACTCTGCCTTTGCAGAAGGACGTCCAAGAAATGGAATCAGATTGTTAACTGATCCTACAGGTATCAACATAAAAATCAGAAATCATCAAACCCAACCAGGACCAACTGTGGAATTTGTGAGGGCCAATGGGAAATAAGAATGTGAAGCCTCTATTAAAAATGAGAATTTCAGAGTCAGGCATGGTGGTGTACACTTATAATCCCAGCAACTTGGAAGGCTGAGGCAGGAGGATCGCAAATTCAGAGCCTGCCTTAGCAATTTAGTGAAGCCCTAAGCAACTTAGCAAGACCCTGACTCAAAAAGGTCTGGGGATGTGGCTCAGTGGCTTAGCACCCCTGGGTTCAATCCCGGGTACCCCCCAAAAAAGTTCTCATAAATCACACACACACAAACCCACACAAAATAATTTCAAAATGGCAACAACAGTCTTAAGCCAAGTACTGAGGCCCTTAAGAGCACAGAGCTCCAAATGGCTGGCACCTACAAACCCTGTCCGTGTTCTCAGCTGGCTGCATGTTCATCTTGGCCAGGAAGCAAAGCTTGAGTCCAAAGCTAACAGAGTTGGTCCATGGTTTCCTGCTGTCAACAGACTTGTTGGCCAGAGCCCATCTTATGGAAGGAATAGTGGGTTGAAAGGAAAGTGGAAACAGCAGAGTGACCTCAGAATGCAGAACTTTCTGGGTGGACAGCTGACTAGCTTTTTTTTCTGGTGGAGCATTTGGTGGGAGAAGAAAGTAATTATATAATAGTATAATCATGGATGGTGTAATGTAGGGGTGTAGGGTCATCTGGTTAAAGGGGGAAAAGGGTTTGGCTGAAGCTTATTAGCTAGTAGGCATGCCAGCGACCTTCAGAATGTGTCTTCAAAGGAGGAGAAAAAGGTTTTTTGACCCAAAGGGCATGGTGAGAACCCTACCCAGCAGGTTTGATGCTGATAGTTTCTTGAGGTAGATGGCAACCGCTAATACTTGCAAATACTTTCCCCATATGAACACAATCCTAAGATGTGGTCAACAGCATTTAATTCCATTGATGAAGAACCTGAGGCTGGCTTTGAACTCGCAATCCTCCTGCCTCAGCCTCCCGAGCTGCTGGGATTACAGACTTGCACACCGTGCCAGGCCTCCAGCCCCTTTTATTTTGAGACAGTCTGATTAAGTTGCTGAGTTGGCCTTGAACTTGCAATCCTGGATGTTCAAGGCCAGGGAGGTAGAACATTCTCATAACCAGAAGGAGTAGAAGGAAGGAAGAGGGGAGGAGAGGGGAGAAAGAAAAGACAAAGCCTGGGCAGGAGATCATTGCCATCCTAGTGGGTGAGACAGTTTTCAAGTCTTACATCTCTGCCCGCTTCCTGTATTCTTCAAGTTTTCTTTCAAAATAAGATTCAGAAGCTTTGTTTACTTATTTTCTTGACAATCTGTGTTGTCAGAACAACAAGATCTATTTGCCTAGAATAGGATTTTCTAGTATTTGAGGGGGAGACCCAAAAAGCAAAGCTAGTTTTTATTTTCATATCTCTAAGAAGAAAATGGTTTCTTTGTGTGGGATGATTCCTATCCTAAGAGGGGCTCAGTGTCAATGACAGGCAATTATGATGTTCTGTACTTTGTTCTGATTCACTTTAATAAAGAAGGCACACAAATTGATGGAATTTTTAGCCCTGTGCTAAGTATATTAATAGCAACATTGAGCACTTAATGTGCTAGTCACTGAGCTAATATCTTTACACACAATATTGTATTTAAACCCCATGCCAAATCTGTGATCTAGGTAGTATAATTATCCCCATTTGACAGCAGATGAAACCAACCTGGGAGAGATCAACTCACTTGCCCAAAGCCACAGAGCTGGTAACCAATGGATCTGGGATTTGAACTAGGTCTGTCTGACTCCCAAATCACACCTTTCAATCACAATGTTGAGAGCAAACAAATGTTTTGGGTATTTTACTTGTCTGGATGCCTGGTATTTATAGCTCTATTGGCAAGTTAGAACCCTGAGTGAGGCTGGAGGTGTAGCTCAATGGCAGGGCATTTGCCTAGCATGCACGAGGCCCTGGGTTCAATCCCCAGCACTACAAACAACAAAAAAGGAAGTGAAGGAGGAAAGAATAAAGACTGTAGTTGGGCATCAAATAAATGGTACAGTCCTTGCCTCAATAGATCAGACAGAGAGAGGTCAGGAGGGCCTGGGTCACAACATTGCAGGAAACTTCCAGGAGGAAGTGAATCTTGGACTCAGGTTTGAATTCCTACCTGTACTTTTTATCCTTTCTTACTTGGTTTTTAGGTTTATATAGATATGTTCCTGCCTGTTAGCTACAGTGTTGAAATAAAACATAGGACAGTTAGTAACATAATATAAAAATATGGAATTATATATTTCAACAAGAAACAGGAAAAGACACCAAAATCTATTTTGGTTTTCTTAGGCAAGTATGATTGCCAAAGTATTTATTGCTCATGGTCCAAATCTGGCACACCACTTATTTTTTTCTTTTTTTTAAGACTAGCTAAGTCTGAGCACGGCAGTGCATGCCTGTAATCCCAGCATTTAGGGAGGCTGAGGCAGGAGAATCGCGAGTTCAAAGCCAGCCTCAGCAACAGCAGGTGCTAAGCAACTCGGTGAGACCCTGTCTCTACATAAAACACAAAATAGGGCTGGGGATGTGGCTCAGTGGTCGAGTGCCCCTGAGTTCAATCCCTGGTTACCCTCCCCTCCCAAAAAAAAAACTAGCTGGGGATGGTTTTTATATTTTTAAATGGTTGAAAACCAAAATAGTAAGATTTTGCGACACGTAAAAATTATATAAAATTCAACTTTCACCATGTATATAAATAAAGCTTTATTGGAACTCTACCACACCCATTCATTTACCACTATCTATCTGTGGCTGTCAGTTGAGTCATTTCCTTGGAGAGCATATGGCCTGTAAATCTGAAATATTTCCTATTTGCTCTTTACAGAAAAAAAGTTTGCTGACCTCCACTTTAGAGTCATAAATGTTCCAAGGGTTAGAGCTCCTCACCAGCACTAACACATACTGTTGGTAAAAAAGTTTTTAAATTTATATATACACAAATATATAATAATATATATAACATATATGTAATTATATTTATAACATATTATTTGTAACATATATATTATTTATATATCTATATGGCCAGTTGTGGCTGTGCACGCTTGTAATTACAGTGACTCTGGAGCTGAGGCAGGAAGAGGCCAACCTGGGCAATTTAGCAAGGCCCTGTCTCAAACTAAAAAGTAAGCTGAGCACGGTGGCACATGCCTGTAATCCCAGCAGCTCAGGAGGCTGAGGCAGGAGAATTTCAAGTTCAAAGCCAGCCTCAGCAACTTAGGGAGGCCCTAAGCAACTTAGTGAGACCCTGTCTCTAAATAAAATATAAGAAGGGCTGGGGATGTGGCCCAGTGATTAAGAACCCTTACATTCAATCCCTAGTACCAAAAGAAAGAGAGAAAGAAAGAAGAATACAGAACTAGGCATCCACCATTTGGAATTGATTGTTGGTAATATTCTGTCATTTGCTTCATATGCATTTATAAATGAAAGGAATAAAATTCACAATGTTCCTCACGCTCCCTGTCCCATTCTCTGCCCCTACTTGCCCCTTCCCATTTCTTTTCCTTTTTCTGGTGCTAGGGATCAAATCCAGGGCCTCTGCATAAGAGTCCTACCACCGAGTGGCACCTCCAGCCCTGTACTTCCTTCTTTGTGGCCGACTATCATGAATTTAATACATATTCATTTCTTTTGACTTTCAAAAAAATCTTGTATGTAAGCATGTGTCCATAAGCAATATACAGCGGGGTTTTAAAAAATATACACACAAATTGTGCATCATACTGAATTCTGCAGTTTGTTCTTGTACTCAACATTGTTTTTTTGTGTTCTCTTCCTATTGGCACAGATAAGTGTAACACACTCCTTTTAACTGTTGTGCTGTATTCCACCAAATGACTATAACGAGTTTGTTTACTCATTCTTCGGAATTCACATTCAGGAGGTTGTTCCCAGGATTTTGCTCTTACCAACAAGTGCATTAGAAGAGGTGGTCATCTTGTTGGAACGCTTGTTGGAATCTTGGTCATCCCTTTGGAATTGTTTGTGTCTCTGCAGCCTGGAAATACCGGAGAAGCTTAACAGAAGGGGGCTGGAAATCCATCCACTTGTCAAGAGGGCTTTGAGCCTTTAGTTTGTGCTTGACTCTCCTCTGAACTCAATTCCTGATTTCCTTTTTGGTTTTTTGGCAGGATCTGGGTTGCCTGATCTCCCAAGGCCAGCGGGTCAGGGAGCCTTGAAACCCCAGCCCCTCTCATCTCCTACCCCTGCTGTTACCCAGCTGGGAGACTCAAGCCATGTTTAGGGTTTCAGCAAAGTCGGGCACCACAAAGGGGAGAGTGGATGGGAAGAGGACGTTTCACAACCATTTCTAAATAGTCTTGTGGGCAAACCAGAACTTCAACGGGTTGCCTGGTGTTTGCTGCAGCCGGGTGGAGGAGAAAAACTTCTCTCAGCCTCTAGCGCCTTCCTGGATCCCTGGTCAGTTGAGAGGTGGCTGCGGAAAGGGGCTCCCCCCAGTGGGTGGCGCCCCGAATTCCAGGCCGCATCCATCGCCCCGCGGCTAGTGCCGGGACCGCAGGGCGGGACCCAGGTCTCCCCGCGGGCTGGGGAAACTTCCCGACACTTGGCCACCGCCCTGCGGTCCCGGCCTTTGGCTAAACAGAGCGAGCGCTGGTGGCGCATCCCGCCTGCCCCGGGGCGCCGTGGCCTCGGCGGGGAGACCCGGGCAGGTGCGCGCCGCGGGCGGGGCAGAGCGGCAGCGCCAAGGGACGCAGCGCCGGGCGGTCTCCCCGCCGCGCCCTCCGCGGGCCCCGCCCCTCCGTTGCCCGGCGCGTGGCCGAGCCGGCGGGCGCGCGGGCCGCGCAGGGTTCCCGCGGCCGCGGCCAATCGGCGCGCAGCCCGAGGCAGCGCCGCGCCCGCGCCCCGGCCGGGCGGCTCCCCGCCCCCGCCCCGCCCGCCGGGGCCGCGGAGAGGAGCGCGCTGCGCGGAGCGAGCCGAGCCGGGGGCGCCGAGCGCGGGAGGCGGCGGCGCGGAGCCCAGGTGAGCTGGCGTGGGCCGGGCCGGGCCGGGCCGGGCCGGGCGGGGGACGTCGCCGCCGCAGCCCGGACGCCCTGGTCCTCCGGGCGTGGGCACCGCCACCCGATTGCAGACAAAGCCCGGAGGCCGGTCCCCGGTGCCCGCACCGAGGGGACCCCACGTGCGCCGCCCCTCGCCCCGCCACGTGGAGGGATGCGGACCCCCGCTCCCCTTCCCAGCGTCCTCGGAGAGCCCGGGCTTCGGTGGCCTCTGTCTGGGCCGCGCCCGTCCCAGGTGGCCGGGGCGGCCCGGGAGTTTGGTACCGAGGTCACCGGCCGGGGCTGTCGGGGCCGTGGGGCGGCCTAGGCCCAGCCCCTCGGGGCTGACAGGTGGGGAAACCGGACTGCGCGGGGCAGAGGGGCGGCGGACCTGCAGCACTCCCGCCCCCGCGGCCCGCAGGTCTCACCGGTCTCGTGGGCAAGCTCAGGCCCGGGTGCCGGGCGCCAGGTGGCACAGCCCTCGACCAGAAGCGGTGGGGCCCGGGGACCTTCGCTACTCTTCGGCGCGCCCTGTGACCATCCCCGCCCCAGCCCTTCTCTCAGCCGGTACCTCACCGGCCGAATTGGTCCTTTTGACCTAAATTTACCTCGGAGCTGCAGCGTGCTGTGAATGCGGAGAGGCGCCCACCCCGGCACCCTCCGCCTGGCCAGGGCGCCGGGCCCAGCCCGGCGCAGCACTGGGTCTTGGTACCCGGGGTGCAGCTGCTTCTGGCTTCTCCCCACCCGCTGCCTGCCCAGTTTTGGAAGTAGGGCGTTTTCACAGCTGTGGCTGCTCTCACTTGGTGCTGAGAGGTGGCACCTGGGCCTCTCCGATCTCCCCAGGAAGGTTCAGGAAGAGGATGGAGCCTGTGGAGGGGCATGTCAGTGCCAACAGGGACAGCCTGGCCTGGGGATGGGACGTGCGGTGCTCACCTGCCTACCGGCAACTTTTACCTTCCTCAGCCTGGTGTTTGGCTTCCCCTAGTCCTGGAGTAGAAACTTCAGGGGCCCTAGGGCTGTGCTACCATCACTTCTCCTCCCCTGGCTCTTCCCCCAGAGGAAGCTTCTGTCCCTGAAGCTCCTTTGTTCCTTGGAAGGTGCAGGCGCTGCAACTCTTCCAAAACCACCCCAGAAGGCTGGAGATGTGGCTCAATGGTAAAGTGCTTGCCTAGCATGCTGAGTTCCATCCCTGACACCACAAATTTTAAAAAAAAAAGAAAAGAAAACATGCAATTTCAGGATGGACAGAGTGCCTACTGTGTAAACAGCTTTACAGTGAGTCCCAGACTCTCCTTCCAGATTGGTAAGGAGTAGTAGTCTTCCTTTGGTGAACCCCCACCTTGGATAATAATAAGGTTAATAATGTTTTTCCCTCAGTGCTGGGGATTGAACCGAGGTTTGGAGCCTGTGGAGCTTGTGCTGAACCACAGAGCTACACTCTCACTCCTAAAAACTAACATTTATGGAGTTCTTGCTCTGTGCCAGATCCTGTGCTACAGTTGCCTGTATTATCTCATGTAATGACTACCAAAATCTTTCAAGGCAGGAATTTTTATCCCCATTGTAGAGATGAGGAGATTGAGGTTTTCAAGTCCTTTGGTGTTGCTAGGATTTAGCCCTATTTTACTGGAGGGCTCAGAGAGATTGATTAACTTTCTCAGGGACACACAGCCAATGCAGGTATGTCAGGATTGCCACCTAATGTAGAGCAGAGGCCCTTAAAGGCTTCCTGGACTTGAGTAGCCCATACTGTTTACTAAGCAGCAGATAAGGACCCAGATCTAAGCAGGCCCTGTGGTGATACCCATGGCCTCAGGCTTGTCTTTGCCTCCAGGTTGTTAGTGGGCTGGTAGCCAAATATATTCGCTAATAACTATGCAGTAGTTCTCATCAGGGGGCGGTCCCACCCTCCTGAGCATTTGGAAGTGTGGGGGCGACTTTTGGTTGTCAAAATGATGCCAAGCCCACCTGGCTTTTGGTAGGCAGGAGCTGGGGATTCTAGCCGTCCTTAAAGCAGACCAGTGCAGCCTGGGGCATGGCCCAGCTCTAAATGCCAGTGGCACCACTGTTGAGAAACCACAAACAAATGCTTGGGGGGACTAGGCAGAGCAGGGGGCTCTGGGAGTTCTGGAGAAATCTCTTCTGGTGGGTGTGAATCTGGGGAGGCTCCCTGAAGGAGGTGTCATTTATACTGAGCCTGAAAGAATGGGCTGAGAAGTGGAGACTGTTGAGAGTAGCAGGGGACAGGGACAGGACAGGAAGACTCAGCAGAGAAAACTGTGCAATTACCAGTTCCTGCCTTGAGAACCTCAGCCTGGGTGAAGAGGGAGCTGCCCAGGAGGCACCTTTCAAGGGGAAGGGCCTTGCTGGGTGGGGCAGGCCAAGCCTGAGTTCTCTTGGCTCCAGTTTTAACAGGGGCCCTAGAGTCACCCTGCTCGGAGAGGCTGAGTCACTTGCTCAGGGTCACCTGCCACCCTCTTCCCTCCCCGGCATGCTTCCTCCAGGCGGCTGTGGGAAGCATGTGGATCTCATTTCCTTTCGCCATCCAGGGGATTTGGGGCAATTGCTATTTCAGATTTTCCTTTGAGTCAGAGAGCCTTGGGTTGCTGTTTTTCTCAGATGTTTTGCCTTTCCAAAGCTGCTCCCCTTTAGGGGGTAAGAGAAGCCAGAGGTGGGTTCAGGGGGGCAGCTCGGGGTGCTGCAGTGACCTTCACCCTCAGGCCTCACCTCTCCTCTTTCTTGGAAATTGGGAAATTGCATTTCCTCCGCACCACCCTCTGCTGGGGATTGGACCCAGGGCCTCACTCCCATTGAGCTGTACTGTTTCCACTGACCTACATCCCCGGCTCGCTCTTTTAAAGTAGGGGGAAAAATTCCTGTAGCATCAATTTAACTGTTTCAGAGTGAACAATTGTTTTCATCATCCCAAAAGGAAACCCAGTACCTCCCTGTTCCCAATACCCCTGCCCCAGCCCCTGGCACCCACTGATCCACATTCTGTCTCTAGGATTTGCTTGTTCTGGGTATTTCACATAATGGATCATATAACTTCTTTCACTTGGCGTCTTGTCCTCAAGAGCCATGGCTCCCCTCCAACTCCGTGGTCCCCTGAGTCCTCTCAAGGGCCTCAGGTGCACCTTTTCAGGACACTCCAGATTTCATTCCGTTTTTCTCTTTTCAGTCCTGGCGATGCCTTCAGTGTAGGTCCTCATGTGATTTTGTGGGTCTGTATTTTGGGAGACTTCTTCCAAATAAGTCACAACACAAAGCAGAGAAAACCTCACCAGATGGACAGTGCCCGGGGCCTGCGGCCAGGCACAGAGATCCCCAGTCTTTCCTGGTAGCTGTGCCAGGATGCCCACCATGGAAGTGGGGATGGAGTAGCTGGAAGCTGAGCTGGGGGGAGGGATCCCAGGCCAGGCCACTCCTGGGCCTTCCTGTGACGGTAGGGAAGGAGGCCCAAAGAGAAAGGAGACTATAGTGGCCTTCGCATGGTGGTCTCTGTGCGCTGAGCTGTGTTCTGGGCACTTTCTTAGAGAAGGACCACTCTAGGGGCACACTCTAGGGTGGGTTGGTGGCCCAAGGTCCCCTGGGATCTGTGTGATTTGCTGACACACCTTCCCATCCTGGGCTCTCAGGCTTCCCTGGGCTTCTCGTGCCCCTGGATTGTGCCCATTTCTCTCTGGGGGCGGAGCCACCTTCCCCGGGAGGTTAGCCCGGAAATCATCTTCACTTAGTTTTGCTATTTAAAAAAAAAAAAGTTTTTAGTTGTAGATGGACACAGTGCTTTTATTTTATTTATTTTTATGTGGTGCTGAGGATCGAACCCAGTGCCTCACGTGCTAGGCAAGTGCTCTACCACTGAGCTACAACCCCAGCCCTTAGTTTTGCTTTTTTTTTTTTTTGGTACCAGGGACTAAACTCAGGGGTACATGATCACTGAGCCACATCCCCAGCCCTATTCTGTGTTTTATTTAGAGACAGGGTCTCACTGAGTTGTTTAGCGCCTTGCCATTGCTGAGGCTGGCTTTGAACTCGCGATCCTCCTGCCTCAGTCTCCCTAAGTGCTGGGATTATAGGCATGCACCACCATGCCTGGCTAGTTTTGCTAATTTTTTTTTTTTTTGCCAAAAAAAAAAAGAAAGATTTTGAATTATTATTTTTCTTTCCTCCCCGATTGGAGCCTGGCCTGTATAATGACAAAAAGTCTCTAAACTGAGGTGAGTGCTGAGACTTAGGAAGCCCCCTGGCTCCTAGTTCCCTGCCTGGATGTCAGTGATCAAAATTGCGAAGGGATCATCTTTGCCAGTGTTTTCAGTTTCAGTGGTGTTTGTTGTGTTGTTGCTGATTTTTTTTTTCAATTATAAAATATTTTAAGCAGAGAAAAAAGCCAGCATTTTGTTTGGTTTGGTTTTTTGGCCTGGCTTATATTTTAGAAGGCTGGACGGAGGCCAGGAGGTGACAGGGGCAGGGCAGGGTGGGGTGGGATGCTGCCTCTGTGCAGCCCTGGCTCTGGAGCCTTTATGATCCATGATCATTCACTCCACTGGGTCTTTTGGGGAGGTTTGGTGACAAGCTATCCCCTGGAGAACTGAGGCACATTGGGACTTCGTTCCTGTCCACAAGGAGCTTCCAGGTTAGTGGTCCATGAATTTTTAGGGAGTTTTTTGGAAAAGAAGAACATTGTTTCCCTTTGGAAAAGGAGAGAAAGAAACTTAGAAGATTCAGTGGTGCCCCACCCCCACCCCATCCTGGAAGCCGCTATTTTTATGTTGCCTCTTTTTATCCTGGTGGCTGCTGTAAATAGTTGAGAGATGGCAGATGCAGAGATAAAAATGCTCATTCCAACCTGGAAAGGAGATGGATGGTCCCCCGAGGAAATGGGGGTGGTGGAACAGACGCCAAAGTCTTACCCCTGTGCCCCCATGTCTCAGGCAGGAGGTAGGAACTGAGTGATGGGGAAGGGCATGGGGGTGGCGCCTGAGACACACTTCTGTAGGAGAAGTTTCAAGGGGGAACTAGTGGTTAGTTAGGTGTGGGGGCAAGATGGGGACCACATTCCCTTTTGAATTTTTTTTTTTTTGGTACTGGAGATTGAACTCAGGGCACTCGACCACTGAGCCACATCCCCAGCCCTATTTTGTGTTTTATGTAGAGACAGGGTCTCACTGAGTTGCTTAGCGCCTTGCCGTTGCTGAGGCTGGCTTTGAACTCGTGATTCTCCTGTCTCAGCCTCCCTAAGTGCTGGGATTACAGGCTTGAGCCACCACACCTGGCTCCCTTTGAATTTTTTTTTGTTTTAAATATTTATTTTTTAGTTATAGGCAGACAGAATATCTTTATTTTTATTTTTACGTGGTGCTGAGGATCGAACCCAGTGCCTCACGCATGCTAGGCGAGCACGCTACCACTGCGCCACAACCCCAGCCCCCCAACCCCAGCCCCCCTTTGAATTTTTTAAAGTGCATTGGGCATCGGGCATGGTGACACATGCCTGTAATCCCAGCCCATGAGCCTGAGGCAGGGGGATTGCAAGTTCAAGGCCAGCCTTAGCCATTTAGCAAGGCCTTGTCTCAAAATAAAAAAATAAAAAGGGCTGGAGATGTAGCTCAGTGGTAGAGCGCCCTGGGTTCAATTCCCAGTACCATATTAAAAAAAAAAAAATCCCTGGGGTATTGCTTTCAAGACCTCTGTTGAGTAGAGAATTTATTTAGGTTTCTCCCAGACATTTCTTTTGGCCTCCAGGTCTAGGTGGGGGGACAGAGCCGGCCCTGCAGATCTGGCTCCCAGGGCCCTCCTTGCCCCCTCTGCCGGGGTTGTTTGTGCTGGAGGCAGGGAGGGAGGGAAGGATCTAGATTAAGCTTCACCTCCAAAAGGCAGGGAAGAGGAGGGAGAGGGCCCGTGGGTGGGCAAGGCACGGACGCCCATGGGCCTCTCCTCTGCTTTGCCAAGCTGCAGAATGTTGGAGAGGAAGCCTTTTTCTTTCCATTACAAATTGAAATACCTTTTGTCTCCCTGCTTCTTCCTTGGGTTCATGGAAGACTGGGAGGAATTCGGAGGGAGAAGTGGAAGGAAGCGGGAAGGGTCCCTCCTCCCAGTACCTCTCCCCTGAACGCACCACACTCGGCAGTCAGTCCTGCTTCCTGGACTGTGGAGGCAGGGCCTCCTGTGCACACCTGGCTGTGGGTGCCTGACTGCAGACGGCCCATTCTTTCCATGAAACTTCATCATGGACCAGATCGAGGGTCCTCAGTTGCACTGGGCCCAGACTTGTTCTAGTATAAATTAAAGCCAATTGAGGAGGCTTGACTTGATACCTGCTGAAGACCTTTCTTGGCTTCTGTTTGGTGATCATGCACACCTCTCCCTTCCGGAAACATTCGTGGGCTGGGCGATTCTGGGCAGGTCACTCAGCCTCTCTGTGCTTCAGCTTCGTTACTAGTGAACCCGGATAACAGCAGTGCCTAGCTCTCAGAAGGTCACTGCGACAGTTCTGTGAGGTGATGGAGGCTTAGAATAGCGCCAAGCGGCCACCCAGGTCAGCCACAGCTGCGTCTGTGCGGTGGCTGCTGCCATGATCATGAGGTCTAGTGTGGAGCGTGGTAGCTGCTTCCTTTCCCTCATCTGCTTCATCAGCCCTTCCCTTCCCCGTTCTTGATTCTTTTTTCTTTAAGATTAAAAAAAAAAAAAAAAAAAGACTTTGGGAGTATTAGCTTCTGCCTGTCAAGATAAAGGTTGTCCCTGGGTTGCCAAGGAACTTGCTTATGCCCAGCAGTTTGGCCTAACGAGGGGCTTAGGATGTAAGGAACTGAATGTCTGCAGGAAGCTTAGTGGAGAAGCCTTTCTGTCTGTCAACTCTGTCACTTGTAGGTCAAGACCTTTGGTTTCTGCCAGGCGCCAAGGCGCACACCTGTAATCCCAGCAGCTCAGGAGGCTGAGGCAGGAGGATCATGAATTCAAAGCCAGCCTCAGCAGTTTAGTGAGGCCCTAAGCAACTTAGTGAGACCTTGTCTCTAAATAAAATCTTTTAAAAAAGGCTGGGGATATGGTTCAGTGGTTAAATGCCTCTGTGCTCAATCCCTGGTACTAGGAAGAAAAAAAAAAAGACCTTTGGTTCATGACAGAAAGCTAATCATAAATAGGCTTAAACAAAAATGGGAATATATTGGCTCATGCAGTTAAAAACTCCTGGGGGGGCTGGGATTGTAGCTCAGTGGTAGAGCGCTTGCCTCGCATGCGTGAGGCCCTGGGTTCGATCCTCAGCACCACATACAAAGCAATAAAATAAAGACATTGTGTCCATCTACAGCTAAAAAACAAAATATTTAAAAAAAACAAAAAAACAAAAAAAAACCTCCTGGGGTATTTGGGCTTCAGGCATGGCTGCATCTAGGTGCCACATCAGTTCTCCATCCATCACCTCTTTTTTCTCTCTGTTGACTTCCTTCTGAGGCAGTTTCCCATCCTCTGCTTATTGCAGGAGTGTATCTCAGAGCTCTGAGTTCAGCAGAAAGAGGGACATTCTTTTCAATACTTGCCAAAAAAATCCTAGAATAAGACCCAATAGACTGAGTTGGGTCACATATATAATCTTTTTTTTTTTTTTTCCTTAGTACCAGGGATTGAACTCGGGGACACTTGACCACTGAGCCACATCCCCAGCTCTATTTTGTGTTTTATGTAGAGACAGGGTCTCACTGAGTTGCTTAGCGCCTTGCCGTTGCTGAGGCTGGCTTTGAACTCGCGATTCTCCTGTCTCAGCCTCCCTAAGTGCTGGGATTACAGGCGTGCGCCACTGCGCCCGGCTCAGTGTTGGATTCTTTAAAAGATTCTAGAAATTTTGTTATGCTCCTTTTTTTTTTTTTTTTTTGCAGTGCTAGGAATCAAACCCAGGGCCTCACGTGTGCCAGGCAAGCACTCTACCATTGAGCTGCATCTCTAGCCCGAGATTCTGGAAATTTTGATTTTTATCTGAAATCTGGCTCAGAATGTTGGCCTTCTTATTCCAATAGTTTTAAACATGGTGCATGCCAAGCAAAACATGTCAGTAGCCAGATGTCACTTGAGAGTCACCATTTGGATTATTTTTGCTTTAGGGACCAGGATGGGTCTATGCACTCTAAAGCCAGAGATCTCTTTCCTGCTGTCTCACATTGAATGGCCTTTGTCTTTGGGCACTGTGAGTTTCAGTGCCCCTAAACTCTAAAGTTTCAAGGAGCCTGGCATGGTGGTACAGGCTTGTAATCCTAGCAGTTCAGGAGGCTGAGGCAGGAGGATCGCAAGTTCAAAGCCAGCCTCAGAAATTTAGCAAGGTGCTAAACAACTCAGTGAGACCCTGTCTTTAAATATAATACAAAAAAGGGCTGGGGATGTGGTTCAGTGATTAAGTGCCCCTGAGTTCTATCTCTTGTACCAAAAATGAAAGTGTTTCAAGGAAAGAAGGTAGTAAGAGCTGATGTCACTGGATCTGATAAGACTCTGAACCCTGCTGCTGAATCTGGAGTGTTCCACCACTGCCTGAGCTGGTGTGCCAAGCCTCTCAGGCTGCCCTGAGTGTCCCTATAGAAGCCGCCAGTTTCGAGCTCGCGAGCAGGGTGGGTGCTGCGATACTGTCACAGGGCTGCTACACAAAGTCCTGTAGTCCCGATGGCTTGAGCAACAGAAATGTATTGTCTCACGTTCTGGAGGCTGGAGGCCGGAGGCCGAAGCCAGAGATCTGAGCATCAGCAGAATTTGTTCCTTGCTGGGGCTGTGAGGGAGGATCCTGTCCTCCCTCTTCCTGGCTTCTTGGCATCTCTCGTCTTGCAGAAGCATCATCCCCTCTCTGCTCCATGGTCATGTTCCCTGTGTGCATAGCTATCTTTTTCTCCACATTTTCCCTTTTTTCTAAGGATATGGGTCCTATTAGCTTAGAGTTCACCCTGCTGCTCCCATTTTTACTTAAATACCTTTGTAAATACCTACCTTCCAGTAAGGCCACATTCTGAGGGATTGAGGGCTACAACTCCAGCATATCTTTTTTTTTGGTGGGGGGTTACCAGGGATTGAACTCAGGGGCACTCGACCACTGAGCCACATCCCCAGCCCTATTCTGTGTTTTATGTAGAGACAGGGTCTCACTGAGTTGCTTAGCACCTCGCCATTGCTGAGGCTGGCTTTGAACTCATGATTCTCCTGTTTTAGCCTCCCAAAGTGCTGGGATTACAGGCGTGTACCACCGAGCCCTGCGCCAGCATATCTTTTCTGGGGGACACAAGTCACCCAATGGCAAGGTCTGAGGGATGGCTGTAGCTCTGCCTGGCTGCCCCTCCTCTCTCCTCATCAGCTTCCTAGGAAGCTGTGGTCCTTCCAGCCTCCCCCATCCTACCTGGCTCTGCTCCCGGGCTCCTGTCAGCCCCACCTGGGTCTCCTTTCTGTTCCCTCCACTCTCCCACCTCTTTCTGGCTGTGGGGCCTATTCAAGCTGTTTCCTCTGCCTGGACCAAGTTCCTGCGCCCTCAGCACCTGCTCAGCCTGTGGGGCTCCAGCCAAAGAATCTCCCCAGGAGAGCCTTCCCTCCCCTGCTTCCTGACACTGCGGTGGGCCCCTTGCATTGGCCTGGGCGTCTCCCTGGGGTGTGCTCATGGGGTCGCTGGTGTTCCTTCTTTTAAATGCTTGTCTCCTTCAGAGGTTGTCATCTCTCCGTGGCAGAAGACAGTTCTGCTCGGCTTTCCTGGCAGAGTGGGTCCTCCAAAATTACTTCTTAGAAGAACAAATGAGCAGGCATGGTGCACGTCAGTAATCCCAGCAACTCAGGAGGCGGAAGCAGGAGGATCACAGGTTCAATGCCAGTCTGGGCAACTTAGCTAGGCCCTTCCTCAAAATAAAAAAATAAAAAGGGTTGGGGGTGGATCTTGATGGTGGAGTGCTTGCTTAGCTGGCATGAGGTCCTGGGTTCAATCCCCAGTACTGCAAAACAAAACAACCAAAATCACAAACAAAACCCACAAATTAATGGATGAATTTCTTTTAGGATCTCTTTGGGCCTCAGTTTCTCCATGTGAGAGAAGATGTGGCTGGCTGAGCCTGTTAGTCCAAGGGAGGATGTCGTTCCTGGCCTTGGCAGGATCCTTGGACTGTTTTGAATTCTTGGTTGCCCTGTAGTGTCTGGGATGAAGGGACCTCGGGATCCTGAGCAGGGTGCCCCTTGGGGTGGGGTCACCTCCCCGGCCCACCCACCAGCTTCTTGCTGTGCTGCAGCTCTGGTGGCTGTGTCCTGGAGCTCTGCAGTTGGTGGGCAGCAGGCACAGGTTGGAAGCAGTCCCCAGGAGATGGGACGCATTTCCTGGAGGCCTGTGCCACTTGGCTTCCTGGCATTCTCCACGTCCTGGCTGGGGTCCGGTCCATCTGCTGCAGCAAGGGTCTGGCGGCTCACACTGAGTGGCCAGGGGGAGGCCTTCCGAGTGGGGCTCGCTTGGATTTCATGGGGGAAGGACCAGGGAGGGGCAGGAGGCATAGGGGTGAGGACTCGGCACTTTGTCAAACCCACACAGTTTTGCAGAAAGGACTTCTTACCCTGCACCCCCTAAAATCAAGTGCTCTGCTTGCTGTCCATTTCTTGCAGAGGGCCTGTCCTCTTGTCCTGTGAGCATTACATGACAGGGCAGAGCAGTCAGCTCTGTGCTTGGTCCTGGGTGTGCTCAGCAGAGTGAATGTTAGTATTGTGATTCTTTGTTTTTTGTTTTTGTTTTTTTGGTACCAAGGATTGAACTCAGGGGCACTCGACCACTGAGCCCCATCCCCAGCCCTGTTTTGTGTTTTATGTAGAGACAGGGTCTCACTGAGTTGCTTAGCACCTCGCCGTTGCTGAGGCTGGCTTAGAACTTGCGATCCTCCTGTGTCAGCCTCCCTAAGTGCTGGGATTATAGGCGTGAGCCACCGCGCCTGGCTTTTGTCAGATTCTTATAGGATCTGTGACCCCCAAGCCCTTTCCACTAGCTTAGACCGTGTGGGGCTGGAGCCGTCTCGTGTGAGTGCTTGAGGCCCGGACACACCTGCCCGTCCAGCAGTTGGTCCCTGACCCAGGTCTGAGCCAGCACTTCTTTCCTTGCTCCTCTAGACCTTGAAGGCCAAGGCTGCATCAAAGGTGCAGGCCAGATGCTGGCTCGCCAGGGACACTGATTAAAAGCAGCTTTGCTGGGGCGGATGGCTTGGTGTCCTTGGCCTGGAGTGGAGATCGATAAGCAATTGTTTTTCTGTTGGCAAGCAACAAAAACAAAAACAAAAAATTCTTCATCGACTTTCCCAGGCGCTGCCTGGTTTTCTTTTCAGGAACACTGGTAGCCCTGTCAGAGGCGGCTCTGGCAGTGAAGAAGGGCTGCCCGCCCTGCGGGAGGCAGGACCACACTGCCAGGGTTGGGGAGCACACACAGGAGCAGGGGGCTCCCTGGGTCATTCGTCCATCACAGGAACACGTGGGCCTCAGCCCAGCAGGTGGTAGTTGCTCAACAGGTATGGGCTGAAAGAGTAGCTTTCGAGCACCTGACCCTGTGCCAGAAGCGGTTCACAGCATCTGGCTTGTTTGAAGCTTCTGACCATTGGTGGGTGCCTGGGTGCCCATTTGGAAGATAAGATAACTAAGGTTGAAGGAGCCCAAGCGGTGGGACCCCAGGGCCCTGCTTTCCTCTTCTGGATGGATCATAAAAAGGATATGCAAAGGGGCTGGGATTGTAGCTCAGCGGTAGAGTGCTTGCCTCGCATGCGTGAGGCCCTGGGTTCGATCCTCAGCACCACATACAAACCAGTAAAATAAAGACATTGTGTCCATCTACAACTAAAAAAAAAATTTAAAAAAAAGGATATGCAAAGTAACAGCTGTGGGGGCTGTGAAGACTCTATTAAAAATGCATTTTTGAGCCAGGTGTGATGGCGCACACCTGTAGTCCCTGCAGCTCAGGATGCTGAGGCAGGAGGATCGTGAGTTCCTGAGTGAGCCAGCCTCACTCAGCAAGAGTGAGGGGCTAAGCAACTCAGACCCTGTCTCTACATAAAACACAAAATAGGGCTGGGGATGTGGCTCAGTGGTTGAGTGCCCCTGGGTTCAATCCCTGGTACCAAGAAAAATAAATAAAAATAAAATACATTTTTTGAATATCAAGTGTATGCACTTGGAACAAAAGTAAAGATGGTGAGGAGCTGGGGTTATGGCGCAGTGGTAGCGTGCTCGCCTAGCGCACGGGAGGCACTGGGTTTGATCCTCAGCACCACATAAAAATAAAGATATTCTGTCCACCTACAACTAAAAAATAAATATTAAAAAAAAAAAAAAAGTAAAGATGGTGAAAAGCCAGTCCTTCCCACTGTCCCCCTGCCCTCAAAACAGTTATTTCTCCTTAGAACCCCTGTTACTGTTTTCTTATGTGTCTTTCCAGAAATCTGCAGTGCACATGCAGTCATAGATGCTTGTGTGGTACCTTTCCTTTTGTGCCAGCAGCGGCCACTAATGCTTTGGTTTTTCCCTGTTACAGTGTGTCTTGGCACTAATTCTCATGAGGATATATAGAGCCACCTGTCTCAGGATGTGTGCTTTTCTCCTGGGATAGAGGTACCTCATTTTATTTACTGTGGGCTTTCATTTCAAACCTCACTGCCAAAATCATCTTATGTCGACATCATTTTCTGCATACGCAAGATTGTCAGTAGCAATCCTGGATGCAGGATTGCTAAGTCCCAGGTGTGTGTGTTTGGAATTTTAAATATTGATGGATTTCCCTCTGTAGGGATGGCACCAGTTCACACCCCAGCAACCATTGGACGAAAGCATCCACTTCCCTGCAGCTGAGCCAGATATGCCAATCGGATAGATGAAAGAAATGTATTTTAATTTTAGTTTTATTCTTAATTTTGGTAACATGCATGTAGCCTAAAATTTACCATCTCAACCATTTTCAGGTGTGTAATTAGGTGGCATTACAGTGTCCACTGTATTGTGTGGCCATCACCGTCTAGTTTTAGAACTTTCCATCATGTCCATTGATGTCCCTGAAGCAGTCATTCATTTTCCTCTTAGCGTGGTCACCTGCGTTCTGCTTTCTTCCTCTGCAAATTAGACTCTCCCAGGTGTCTCGTGGAAGAGATTGCTCAACCTAGTAACCAGCTTGTTTGATGGAGCATGGTGTCTTCAGGGTTCTTCCTTGTTGTAGCATGAGTCAGAGTTTCCTTCTATTTTTTTTTTTTTTTGGTACTGGAGATTGAACTCAAGGGCACTTGACCACTGAGCCACATCCCCAGCCCTATTTTGTGTTTTATGTAGAGACAGGGTCTCACTGAGTTGCTTAGCGCCTCGCCATTGCTGAGGCTGGCTTTGAACTCGCAATTCTCCTGTCTCAGCCTCCCTAAGTGCTGGGATTACAGGCTTGCGTTACCGCACCCGGCTGAGTTTCCTTCCTTTTTATGGCCCTTGGGTGGTTCCACCACATTCTCTTTATCCATTCATCCATCGATGGGCTCCTCCTGCATTCTTTCCACCTTTTGGTGATTGTAGATCGCACTGCTATGAACGTTGGCTTACAAGCGGTTGAATCCCTGCTCCCAGTTCTGTGTGTTTACCAGGGAGAGGAGTGGCTGCCGTCAGATAGTTAATTCCATGTTAAGTTTTCGAGGAATCACCCAGCTACAGCCATGCAGTTTGAATTTCCACTTACTGTAAACAAGGCTGAGTCTCTGGGCACACGAGGTTCCTTCCCCATGAGCTGTTCACCAGTGGGGCCCACGCCAGTGCTGGATGTGGTTATTTCCCTCGCTGCTGTTTTCACTGGATTTTCCCTGCCAGGTGCCCCCCCCACAGGAGATACTCCCTAAAGACTTCTGGAGGGACAGTTCCACAGGGCCAGGTGACCGTCCTCCGCCTCTCCACCGGATCCTCTGTGTGCTCACCCCCAGTGACATCGATGGATGTGGGTGATGAGCGTGGCCCCACTGCCACAGCTGTGATGTACTGTCACAGGGCCAGTGGCACCTGTGACATTTGTCCGGCAGACTTTGTCAAACACATGAACTAAAGGCTAATATTCTGTCCCAGAGATGGAGAGAGTTGATAGCCTCAGGGAGAATATCAGTCTCTCTCTTTAAAAAAACCAGCGGGCTGGGATTGTAGCTCAGTGGTAGAGCGCTTGCCTCGCATGCGTGGGGCCCTGGGTTCGATCCTCAGCACCACATACAAAGCAATAAAGTAAAGACATTGTGTCCATCTACAACTAAAAAAATATTAAAAAAAAAATATGTTAAAAAAAACCAAAAAACCAGCCCAGCACGGTGGCACACATCTGTAATCCCAGCACTTTGGGAGGCTGAGACAGGAGGATCGCGAGTTCAAAGCCAGCCTCAGCAAAGGCAAGGCACTAAGCAACTCAGTGAGACCCTGTCTCTACATAAAACACAAAATAGGGCTGGGGAGGTGGCTCAGTGGTTGAGTGCCCCTGAGTTCAGTCCCTGGTACCAAAAAAAATAAATAAAGATAAAAGTTCGTCTAACATGGAAGTAATTTTTTTTTTTTTTTTTTGTGATGCTGGGGATGGCACCCAGGGCCTTGTACATGCTACACGAGCGCTGTGTCATTGAGCTGCATCTCCAGCTTGGCTCGAGAGTGTTTAGCACATACGCAAGGTTATGCAGCCACTGCCTCTGTTTAGATCCAGAATATTTTTGTCACCCGTGAAGGAGACCCCAACACCCATTAAGCAGCCACTCCTGATTCCTGCCCAGGTTTTCCTCAGCCCTAGGCAACGATTAATCTTTCTGTTTCTATGGATCTGCCTGTTCTAGAAATTTCATGTCAATGGAATCCTACAGTGCAAAGCATCCTGCCACGGGCTTTCTGTTGGTTTGGGTGTTTTAAGGTTTGTCCATGTAAATGTGCTGGTGCTTTGTCACTTTTTTTATTATTTTTTTTTTCTTGGTATTGGGGTACTTTTGCCACTGAGCTACGTCCCTGGCCTTTTTCTTTTTACTTTTTTTTTTTTTTTGTGGTGCTGGGAATTGAACCCAGGGCCTTGTGCATGCAAGGCAAGCACTCTACGGACTGAGCTATATCCCTAGCCCCATTTTCATTTTTTATTTTGAGACAGGGTCTTGCTAAGTTGCTGAGGCTGGCCTCAAATTTGCAATCCTCCCACCTCAGCCTCCCACTTCTCTGGCTTATACCCCACTCTTCTTGGTGGCTGTCCTTCCTCTATTGAGACCCAGACCCCTGCTCCTCAGTTGAGAATCATCTGAGGGTAGGACAGACCAGATTGCTGTGTGTGCTCCTTGGACAAATCTCTTTCCCTCTCTCGGGCCTGAGTTTCTGCGTTTATAGAATAGGAATAGCAAACTCACAACCTATGGTGCTGTGACCTCATACTGACCCATGTAAACTGTAAAGTGCTGTCTGGGTCATTGCCTTGTGAAGTGATGCAGCTGGGTGGAAGTGTTTCACTTGGCCTGCTCAGCATTTAAAAATATTTGAAATAATTGCAAAACAACAATTGGGTAGAGCCAGAGGTAGTTGCCAGTTCTGCAGGGCTGGTGCTCTCTTGGAGGTTTTCTAGTTCTTAGCTCCTGCAGGAACGGAGTTTGGACTCCTTCCTCTTCGTGGTGTGTGAGAAGGGCCCAGCGGGAGGAGGTGCAGACATCAAATCGCATCATGTTTTGCAGGATTTTTTTCTTTTTTTCCTTAGGATGTGGATCCAAGGCAGAAATTAGGCCCCTGCCTGGGCCAGCAGGCCTTGCCTCCTGACGCTTCCTGTCTCTGCAGGTGGCGCTGCTGCCCGATGGGAGTGTCCGGGCCCCTTGGATGAAGTGGCTGCGCACACCATGTCATCATGCGTCTCTAGCCAGCCCAGCAGCGACCAGGCCGCCCCCCAGGATGAGTTGGGGGGCAGAGGCAGCAGCAGCGAAGGCCAGAAGCCCTGCGAGGCCCTGCGGGGCCTCTCGTCCTTGAGCATCCGCTTGGGCATGGAGTCCTTCATCGTGGTCACCGACTGTGAGCCGGGCGGTGCTGTGGACCTCGGCCTGGCCCGGGACCGGCCCCTGGAGGCTGATGGCCGAGAGGCCCCTTTTGACACTTCGGGGTCCCAGGCCCGGCCCCACCTATCCGGTCGCAAGCTGTCCCTGCAGGAGCAGTCCCAGGATGGGCCAGTGGCCAGCAGCAGGCTGGACATGAACGGCCGCTGCATCTACCCGTCCCTGCCCTACTCGCCCGTCAGCTCCCCGCAGTCCTCGCCGCGGCTGCCCCGGCGGCCCACCGTGGAGTCTCACCACGTCTCCATCACAGGCATGCAGGTGCGTGAGCTGCCCTCCCGTGTCTGGGTCGGCCGGCCTCCCCAGGAGGGTTCCGCTGCAACCGTGGCGCTGGAGGGCACCCCAGGAAACTCTGGCAGGGTGGCGGGGACTGAGTCAGCCTTGGAAGGAAGGAAGGAAGCCAAGGCCCACGGAGCCCGTGGGCAGCAGGGGCTTGACGCTTTGGGGAGCCCTGGGCACAGCGCAGCCCGGCAGCCTCAGCGCCCTGCTCAGCGGCGAGGGAGCCCCAAGTGCTTAGCGTAAACTTAGATCCGTCATGGTGAGGAACGCTGGGCTGGGAGGCGACCTGCGCCAGTGTGCCAGGGCCGCTCCGGGGCCAGGGGTCTCCAGCAGAGAGACGCAAGGGCTTGGAGTGTGGCTCAGCACTAGAGCTCAGGCTCTGGTGGGAGGCTCTGGTTCCAGCTCCATCCCCAGCACCAGGGGGAAGAAAAAGAAAGATGCAGGTGCTGGGGGTTGGCAGGTATGCAGGTGCAGAGAGACGGTGGGTCCATTTGGTGGCCAAATGGCTGACCCACTGCTGTGTGTTTGAAGCAGGCACAGAGTTGGGTGCTTGAGGGGCGATTCTCTCCACCTTCCTCCTGGTTCCCCTGGCCCTGTGACCTGCCCCTGCCCCTTTTCCCACCCTACTTCCTGCCATTCTGTTCCTGGCTCACCAAGGCCAGCTCCATCCAACGCCCTTGTCTTAACTGGTGTCCCCTCCAGAGAGGCCCAGCCCTCACTTGTGTGGCCCTGCTTTCTTTCCTTCATCCACTCCTCTGCTTCTCGTGACCTGTGTGTCTCTGTGTTGACTGCCTGTATCCCCACAAGCTGGAGCCTAGGCTCCCTAAGAGCTGCCTCCCCACCACCGTGTCCTCAACCGCTAGCCTAGGCACTGGTGCACAGCAGGAACTGGAAAATATCTCTATTAAGAAAGAATGAAGGGGCTGGGATTGTGGCTCAGTGGTAGAGCGCTTGCCTTGTACACATGAGGCACTGGGTTTGATCCTCAGCACCACATACAAAGTACATAAATAAATAAAATAAAAAGTTTAAAAAAATAGTTAAAAAAAAAAAAAAGAATGAATGAAGCCGGCGCGGTGGCTCAAGCCTGTAATCCCAGCACTTAGGGAGGCTGAGACAGGAGAATCGCGAGTTCAAAGCCAGCCTCAGCAACAGCGAGGTGCTAAGCAACTCAGTGAGACCCTGTCTCTACATAAAACACAAAACAGGGCTGGGGATGTGGCTCAGTGGTCGAGTGCCCCTGAGTTCAATCTCCAGTACAAAAAAAAAATTTATAAAAAAAAAAAAAGAATGAAAGCTGCACATGGTGAGGACGCCTGTGGTCCCAGGGACTTGGGAGACCAAGGCAGGAGGCTAGTCCAGGCGCACAGAGCTTGTCTCAGACAGTAAGTGCTGGGGATATAGCTCAGTGGTAGAGCACCTCTGGGTTCAGTCCCTAGTACAAAATAATAACAGAATTAGGAGAAAATGTGAAATTGGGTGATTTTTGAAGGGGCAACATGCCTATAGGGGCTGCTTTGAGGGCTAGGTAGAACTTTCATACTTGGAAATGTGCACGTAGAAAGCTTGGTGCAGGGGAGTTTGCAGCCTAAGCAGAGGCCCTGGAGTGGAAGGCATGATGGGGGGGTCATGAGTTTAGCTGGAGTGTGGGGCCCATAATGAGGGCACCGTGTTGTACACACTCCCCTTCCCCAAGAACAATGGCTTGAAGGCCACTGGACTTGTTTATCATGCAAAATAAATCTGGTGCCAGGCATTCTGGGACTTGGTATGGTGGTTCTGTGGGTCCAGATGGGTATGGTGGCTCTAGTCTTCACAGCTGTGTTCCAGGAAGGAAGAAAGGTGGCTGCCTCCTACGGAAGTCCTCTTTCCTGCAAGTTCCTCCAACTACTTCTGCTTACCTCCCACCGGCCAGAACACAGCCACCGGCCACCTTAACCTGTAAGAGGCTGGAAGTGAAGTTTGCCAGATGCGATGTTGCCTCCCAGAGTTTGGTTTATAAATAGAAAAGGGAGCCGGGCGCGGTGGCTCAAGCCTGTAATCCCAGCACTCAGGGAGGCTGAGACAGGAGAATCGCGAGTTCAAAGCCAGCCTCAGCAAAGGCAAGGCACTAAGCAACTCAGTGAGACCCTGTCTCTACATAAAATACAAAATAGGGCTGGGGATGTGGCTCAGTGGTAGAGTGCCCCTGAGTTCAATCCCCGGTACCAAA